>KZ451888.1:1288777-1500002 GCA_002786265.1 Apostasia shenzhenica | reverse complement strand
TATATTCATAATTAATATTTCTTATATACATCATAAATATGATATTTGTATAAATTTATAAAATTTGGTCATATTTATGCACAGTTTTGCTGTAACAATAGATAATTATGAATATTAATTTTACGTAAAATAATAAATCTATGTGATGTGCACCAATTCATAATGTTTCATGCATGAAGATGGGTCGTTGCTAATTATCCGTATCAAATTCTGTAAATTAGTTAAAAAAATTATTAATTTATACATTATATATATTTATATATATCAAAACTAATAACTTTATATAAATCGAATATGAGATTAATCTGATCCAAAAACAAAAATTAGTGAATGAGAACTCCTTTTGGACCCTGCGGCCTCAAGTTTGGAAGCTGATTCCTCCTTGACTTCGTGGTGGAGATTGAAAGAAGGGAGAATGGATGTGTGTGAAGGTTTTTATGCCACAACTACAACAAATAACATGCATTTAAGTTTCATATTGGGCCGTTATCGATCCATCCTATTTCTAGCTGCTCAAAATCGGCTCGATAAAATTACGATTAAGTCGAAATTAGCTTGAAGTCGACTGGATTCAACTTCGAGTCAACTCGAGTTGATCCCAATCGACCTCAAGCTGATTTCAAGTAAGTTTTGAGTTGGCTAAAAAAAAAAATAATCAATTATTTTTACAAATTGATAATTAACTCAATCTTGAAGAGTTTTTACTCGACCCTATATATGCAAACAGCCCACGTTGTTTGCAATGAATGAAATTCCTCTAATTTTGTTTATTGCACTTATTAATTTATAACTCAATTTATGACGTCATTATGCTTCATGAGAAATCATCATAAATTAATTAAAGGGTCAAGATTTTTTTCTTGCATAAGGCCGGTGTGAACATAACTCTCTCTCTCTCACACACAGGGCCACACATATTTATCAGAGTGTTCGAGCACCTAACCGTAGTTTGATTAGGGTTTAACCAAAGTTAACCTGAGTATCATTCCGTCTTACAGAAAGCAAGACGTCAAACTCGACGATCATGGCTTTGAGCTCAAGGGTAAAAGATTCGAGCCTTGAAGATGTACTTGATGCCTTGAGGAAGTAGCGATCAAGATCGCTAGAGACATGTTGCTTATCTACATCCCCTCAACAACATATCTTCGATGAATATATATCAATTAACTTGAAAGCCTACCTCGAGAAGTATCCTTAAGACGTTTATTGTGAGGAAGTTCATCAATATCCCTTAAGATGTCTTCTCAAGAATCAAAGTATAGTAAGATTATTGTTATACTTAGAGGACTATAATTGATGTTGGGAAGGTAACGTGCACGAATTGCTTTCCACGAGTATTTTCATGCATATATCACAAATATAATATAAAAGGCTTTGACTTTGCATGCTTAAGGGACCATTATGCACACCCACTTGAGTAAAAGGTCACCACTAAATGCTAAGTGACGCTTGTTCACATGAAGTCTAATTATTGTAAAGGGAAAGGCAACGAACATCCTATTCATAAGAGAAAAAGGAAGTCATCTTGTAATATTAAGTACGATAAATAATGAGAAATATAAAAATAAAAACATATAGATTTTACTTGAAAAACTTCTAAATGGGGAAAAATCATAGGCAGAAATGGAGATTACTATATCAAAAGTAAGTATACAGAAGAGATTGTCTTTCGTGGTTAGCTATAAAATTATTAGAATAATTTGTTTTACGTACAAAACACTACATATATAGGACAACAAATTTTATCGATCCGATCTCTCTACTACCACCATTTGATCCTAAAATTCAATCTTCACATTATTTTCTTTTCTCAAATTGTTGCACTGCGACCTCTTCAGCGTGGTCAAATCAACTATGATTTGGGTCACTAAACTCTAACAAATCTATATATAAATGTATATTCAAAGTGATCAAATAGCTTGCTTGTGTATGGAATATTTTTGTAATCTATCGTGAAGTCGGCAATCCATGGTGCAACCTTCTGGGCCTTGTCTATCTTGTCAGTTTAAAATTAACCTAATTTAATTTTAAATAACTATATCACATCACACATAAACTTTAATATTAAAAATTAACTATATTTCACATAGCATATATAATTTAAAATAAAAAATTGACTTTATTTGATATCCTACACATATCAAAATAATAACTAACTTATATCACATTCTTCGTATATCGCAATATAATAATTATAAATGTTTATTTCACATCATTGACAATTTTTAGTAAAAAAATATTTTGATCTTATTAAAATTAAATTTTACAAACAAACAGACTCTCGTGTTCTAGTGAAAAATCTCTGCAAAACATTTAGTGATAGTGAAATAATGTATTAATTACAAGTTTAATTTGCCGATATAAAACATAAATTAAAAAAATCTGACAAGTCAAAAGTCAAAATTAGCACAGCTGGGAGAAAATGACTTTTGGGAGAAATCTAGAGAGGTCAACACTACATATAATGTAGACGTGTTTGTTTTCATGCCAAGAGTCAGCAATTCAAGATGATCACTTCCTGCATTTTTGGATAACCTACTGCTCATCTCTTTGAATTTGTTATAATTAACTGTGCTATCCTTATTGTTGATGCAAAAAATGGGCCACAACAGAGAAAAATAAGACGATAATTTTTACGTGGAAACCCGAATATCCGGGGGGAAAACCACGACGTCGTCCAGGCGATTTGAATCTACTAATCGAATCTTCTCTTACAAAGCTTGATCTCTAAATGAAGACCGAATGAGTACAAGTGGGATAGAGAGAGAGGGGCAGCTCAGCCCGAGAGAGAGAGAGAGGAAGGAAGGGTTCCTACAGAAAGCAATCCTCTCCTTATTTATAGCTTGGAGATGAGGGAATATAGTAGGTTTAGTCTGTTACATCTGACACCTACTCTTGCAAAGGACAATTAAGGAGTGGGCTCCCATGCTGTCTTAAATGCTGAGTTGACACAGTTGTACGGAGAGTACGATCTTGTGATATCTTTTTAAGCTGCTGTTCGACAAGGGACTGCTGTTGAGCAGCTGTTCGACAAGGAGTGTTAGAGAAGGTTTTAACACTTATAATTAAGATTACAATCCCTTTATAATATTATATTTACATATTTGCAATACCTCAAAATTTATCTACATTGATGCCACCATATAAGTTTAATACATATTAAAAATAAATAAAATATACATGAAACATTTTATTCGTAAATTATCGTTGGCCGAATAACATCTAATCTTAGGTATAACATATATCAAGATTGTGGGATGAATCATTAATGTCATATCTTTAAGGGTAAAACTTCAAGATATAAATCATATAAATATTAATTATTAATCTTTGTGCTAAACGAGTACATCTTAAGTATGATTTCAAAGTAAAATGATAATCATGTTGTAGAGATACTAAACAGTATTGTTCATTATTTTATATTAACAGCTTAAAGTAAATAATATATAAGAGTATAATTTCATCCGGTTCATTGAAGTAGATCTCTTATTTCATATAAATCTATAAAATAAAAATATACTATTTAGTCCTTTTGCATCAAAAAATTTATTCATGTGAATCCTTTTTTAAGGATTCTATTAAGGGAGCGTTTGGTTCGTTGTTATCTTGGTGTTACGTTACGTAATTTAAATGTCATGATATTTAAATGTCATTTTTTGGCATTTCATTTTTTTATATTATATAAGATTATTTATAGATATCATTAAATCAAATAATTGCTTTCTCTAAGTTTTATTATTAAATTATTATTTTAAAAATAAAAAATATATATTTAAATATTAGAATTATTACTGTAGATAAATGATATGGAGAAGAAAGAAAAGTCAATGTTATAATTAACAATTGAAATATGTAAATGTATTTTGAATGTCCAATAAAGTATTTTAATTTTTTAAAATAATAATTTAATAGTTAAATTTAATATTATTTATAATTAAAAAAGATTCATGCATGTGGAAAAACTTCTAGGTGAAAAGTACTGAGATAATTTTTTTTAAGCTTATGCAAAATTGGTGGTCTACCTCAGAGGTTTAAATAAAATTAAATATCAACTATCTTCCGTTTTATGTCCTATATGTAAATCTCTCGAAAACAAGTTAAATAAAATGAACAATTTTAATTGAGTAATTTAATCCAACTTCGCAATATTGGTTCGAAAATGATGGCCACAATTGCGTCTTGTACTAAAAAGTAATAAAAACTCGATTCAATTTCACATTATGATAAATATAAATGTCACTTAATTTGTAGTACTTCTAGCTAGATATATATAGTATTTAGTTTAGAATGATAATCTTATTAATTACTTTTAAAAAATTACCCACACACCCTATAAACTCAGTTTAAAAAAAATTACAAGTTGGGATATTTTTGCTCAATATTTGTGATTGCCGAGTTTTTTTTTAATGATTCATAATTTTTTAATGATGCATGTGGTATGATTAACAAAATATTTTCCTCCCTAAAAAAAGTATTTATTATGTATGAAAATAATTTAAATAATTATTGAATTAAAACTAATTAATTATAGGTGCACCTAAAATTAAATTAAAACTTGAGCACTTAAAAAATAGGGATAATTACCTACATGTCACACCATTTCGCTTTATTTATGCATTACCTATCAATTCTTAGTTAATTACGCTATATACACTCAAAACATTATAAAATCTTACATACACACACTTTCACTTGTTTTCAGTATAATGAACAATTATAATTTTCCAATAACCTAATTATAGTTAGGTTACAAAAAATCTAAACCGTTCATCATATTATTTTAAGGATATTTAAATATATTTTGAGTGAAAATTTTAAAATTTTGATGTTTAGGTTGTGGTAAGGGAAGAAAACATCCGCGATGTGAATTAATTTTAGGACAGATCAGCGCTTTAGTGTGACATCGAGCTGGAAGAAAAAAATATGTACTATTAAGGATAAAAATATAATTTTAATAATTTACTAACGAAATATTTTTTTTCAAATAGATTTTGACTAAAATTTAATTTAAGTGTGTGTATATAAGATTTTATAATGTTTTGAGTGTGCATAGCGCAATTAACTAAGAATAGATGGGTAATGCATAAATAAAGTGAAATTGTGTAGCATGCAGGTAATTATCCCTAAAAAAATATTGTTCTTCGAGATCATCAAGGCAATTTTCTTGCAGCAATTGGTTCTAAGTTCTATACTTATACCACTCCAACAGCAGAAGCGAGGGGAGCCCTCATTGCGGTGACAGTTGCCCAGGAGTGGGCGACTACGACAGATGGGATTTGGATAGAGGGCGACTCAGCCACCACTATAGCGGACCTTCAGCGAGCAGCCAGAGGACACCCTCCAGACAAAATCACGGCCCAGATTGCTGACATTTTTTGCGCCTTCAAGGCATATAGGATTTCTCATATATACAGAGCCGCTAATAGAGCGGCCGATTTTGTAGCTTCCTTTTCTTGTTTAGATGATACAGAGTGGCGTAGGGGCATGTCCCTCCCACTCAATTTTTGTGCGATTCTCGACGAGGATCGAACCTTTTGTACCTGATGTATCTTTTTTTACTGTTATAATATTATTAGCTACGGTCGAATTTCAAAAAAAAAATTGTTCTTCCATAAGATTTTTGTTCTCATTGAAGCACAACTCCTCGTAGTCATTTGTGTCACATTCTTTGCTTCCATTCACACCATTCATGTTAGAAAAATGCAAAATAAATGCAAAATAAATGCAATAGTGAGAAACACCACCACAAGAGCACAAATTAATAATCTAAAAGAGCTTAAAAAATCATGCCATCTACTTGTCACTCTCATGCTATAATATATGTAGTTATTACCGTTAACCAGCCAACTGCCTCTTTGTTCATTAAACTTTCCTTTCCCATTTAAAAGGATGCAAATTTTAAGGTGTTTAATAATATTTAATTTTATTTAAAATCGAATAAACATTGCATAGATGTTCCTAGATGGGAAGAATTTAGAATTTTTGTAGGATAAATTATATTATACAAATTTTAAGATTTAAAAATAATTATATTTCAAATTTTACAGAAATTTTAATAAAAATTAATTTTATTTCACATTCTATATATATATATATAAATAAATACAAAAAAAATTAAATCTCTCATTATTTGATATTATACCCAGTTTTTTCAAAGCATAATATTATCTTTTATCTAGTTAATGTGAGATTAAAGTTAATCTGAAATGTTTTGATGGTTTTTAACTACGATTAAATTATAATTATATTTTACATGATTTATTAAGAATAATTAAGTTAATAATATTTTAAATTCTATAAAATTTTAGAACTAAAATCAATTTTATCACAGCTCCTATGCAATTTGAAAATAAAAAATTATTTCATTTCACATTCTATTCAAAATAAGATAAATTTTATTTTAAATATTTTATAAATTACAAAAAACAGTTAAAATTAGCACATCAAATATTATTTGTCACCCAATTAAAAATAACTTGCAAACAAATAGCTCTGCAGTGATGTTTCATGAACGAAAGTATTGATCGAAATTACGTACTCATTCGAATGTATTTTGGCTAAGGCAGAGTTCAAAAAAAAAAAGAAAAAAAAAAAGAAAAGAAATTCAATTCACATTTTTTTTATAGGACAAATCACATATTTATTTTCTTTTTGGATTAAAAGGGCAAATCACATATTACCCTCACACAAATAACAACAAAACTATATTTTTGTGTATTGGATTATGGCCCAGATTGGTGCAATATAGACTCAGGCCCAAAAGCCCATTCTAAAAATCAATCAGATATTGGACTGAGGCCCAAAAGGCCATATAAGCCCAATATAAACGGGCCAGGTATTGATTATATGATATATCAATCACTTAGCAATATTCTGCATATTTTAATTGGACCTTAAAATTTATGATATTAGACCTCAAGTTATTCATCATTTTAAAAACTTTAGACTAAATTACTGTAATTTGTTTATTTCCTAAATTAACTTTAATTTAGGTCAAAATTAATATTATAATTCGGATCATATGTAAATTTTAATATTATATTAATAACATTTTAAATTTTTCATAAACTTTAACATTAAAATTAATTTAAATTTAAATTATGTAGAAATTTAAAAATAAATATTAAATTTTACTTTATATCTTATATAAATCACAAAATAAACTTAATTATATTTCAAAATTTTCATTATTTTTAGATGAATTGAATATTTTTGCTCGATTTAATTTTTTTCCCCCGCTGACTTCTTCCTTAATTTAATTTATTAAAAAAAATTACGTTATTAATATTTTTAGGTGCGGTGATATTAAATTACCGCCTAACATCATCCGGTATTTAATTACCTCGGGGATCCGGTTTCCATTATTGTTAGTGTTGGGTGCGGCGATATTAAATTACCGTCTTCAAAAATATGAATTCTTGTTATATTATTCTCTAATTTTTAATATTCCAATTATATTTATTATTAGAATAAATTATACTTAATTTTTTGAGTTTACAATATAATAACAATTAAATTCATAATTTTAAAATTTAATATCTGAATTTTTTATTTTAAAAATTTAATATCAAAATTTTTAATTATTAAAATTTTTTAAAATTTTAACTTTACCTGCCCTTTTGTCCTACTCTCACTCTCATCCCGCTCTCTCTCTCTTATCCCTGCTCCCCTTCAGGGTTTTCAAAAATTGGACCGGACCGGGCGGTTCGACCGGGAACCGGCCCAAGGTCTGGTCTGGTTTAACATTAGAACCGAAATCAGTTAAAAATCGAGTTGGACCGATAAAAACCGGGTTGAACCGGTAAAAACCGGTCCAACCGCCAAACCGAACAAACCGGTCAAACCAGAATTATTATTTGAGTTTCTTATTTTATTTTTATACATTGATATTTGAGCATTAATATTTTAATATTAATATTATATTTTGAATAATAATTTTTTATATAATGGATGTTTAACTGATTTATTAATTTTTTCATGAATTTATTTCGAATTGTTATAAAAGAGAGTATTTTAAATGACAAATTGGCAAAAAAAATAATTGTATTCATTTTATTTTGTTTTTTTAATTTTTTATACATTTTTTGTGGTAGTAAATTTTTTAAATTAGTTGTATTATTTTTTTTCAAAATATTTTTTTATCATATTTTAAAAATTAGCCTCACATTTAGAAAATTTATATTTAATTATGATGTAATTATTAAGTCATCCGGTTGAACCACGATTCAACCGGTTGAACCGATAAAACCATGAACCGGTCGATTGACCGGTTCGATCTTCGGTCCGCTTTTGAAAACCTTGCTCCCCTTCACTAGCAACCACCCCCTTCCACCCTCCGCATTCGTCGACCTTCAGAACGGGATGAGAGAGAGAGAAAGAGAAAGAACGTGTAAGTGAAATTTTTAAAAATTAATAAAAAAAATTCAGAAAAGATCTGGATATTAAAATTTTAAAAATCAAAGATTTATATGTAAAAATTTTGAAAATATAAATTTAAGTATTATTGTACTTTAAATTTAAAGAACTGAAATGTAATTTATTATTATTATTATTATTTTATAAATGTGGTAACCCACTAGAGTGGATGCCAACTAGCTTGGCTGCCAGCTTGAAGAGTGGTGTGTATGTTTCCAATTTCATAACATGTCTGACAAAAGTCGAGTTCGACATAATGGCCCCCAATAATTCTGTGAAAGCCGAGTTGAAGAGAATAGTCTCTAATAACTTTGTAATTAAGATCAAATTTGGAGTAAGATAATTACAATATATTCAACTTTTTATTAATTTTTGAGCTAAATGAAACTTAACTATATATATTTTGGTTCGGATTCACAAAAAAATCATATCTAATTCTAAACAAATAGACTATGACAAAATTATCAATCTTGTTTAAATATGTGCAGCTATAGAACTGTAAATGAGCCGAGTTTGAGAGAGTTACAGCCAGCTGTAACTCAAATTGATTTCAACTCGACTCAAAACTGCCAGAGCTTAAGCCAATTCGAAATGAATTTTGAGTTGACTCGAAATAAGTATATTTATACTTCTTGAAAATAATTATTTTATAAATACGTGTAAAATAATACAATTTTATATAAATATTAAATAAATAAGAATCTATATATTTAATTATTTATTTCAAATCAATTTGAGTTTATATTGAGCGAGCTCACTAAGGCTTGAACTCAACTCAAAATGAGACTCGAGTTAGAGTGCTGGCTCGGAGCTTGACTGAAAGTAATTCGAGTCAAGCTGGAGATGAACCCAAACTGAGAATACAGTGGGTCGGGCCGGTCCGGGCCGGGCCGGGCCGGGCCATGGCTAGATCTTAAGATTCTATTTTGAAAACCCGATGGGCCCACGGGCCCGCCCATGTTTGTACTACTGAAGACTGTGATCCACCTACGTTTGGCGTACGATGGATCGCATGATCATTTAATGCTTCAGCAATTAATGAATCGTGCTTTTGGTCAATGGAGATGGATCAGATGGTTGAAATTATATTAGGATTGGGAGAAAAAAAAATCCAAAATTTAAAAATCAAATCAAGCTCAAATAAATGGCTAAAAAAAAAAAGTCAGCCTCAAATAAATTGGCCCAAAATTCTATTTTAAATATTAGAACTAAAATAAGAGGCTGCTTGGTTCGATTCGATGTTATTTTAATATTATATTATATTATTTAAATATTATCATATTTACATGTCATTTTTTTAATAATAATTTCATAATATTTTAAAATATTATTTAAAATTATTATCAAATTAAACTATTATTTTATTTAGATAATATTAAATCAAACTTCTTTTAAAATAAATATAAAAAATACATTATGCTAAATTTGTGACAAAAATTTGAGGAAAAAGGCATACCCCTCTTCTAAGAAAATCTCTTGCAATATCAGAATGTATTAAAATAATAATAATATTATTATTATTATTTACATTACTATTTATAGAAAACACTCCACTGATTAATAAAAAGGTGAAATGAGCAAAATTCGCATCTTATATACATTACTAAAATAATAACTAATTTATACCACATAATTCACATAACCTAACATACTAACTAGCTTTATTTCATATTATTCACAAATTTTAATAAAAAAATATATTTATTTAAATTTGAAACTTTACAAAAAAAATTAGAGTTTATATATTATTTAAAATATTAATATTTAATATCAAAAATTATGTAAAATATAAATTAATTTTAATTCCAGTTGAATTTAATATTAAAAAACAAACAGCTACAAAAGGAACTGCTTTAAACTCGAATCAACCCAGCTGATATGGATGAAAAGCTCAACCAATCGTTTGGGTTTCAGTATGAACGTAGTGAACTTCTAGTGATTCACAGTCTTAATAGTCTTTGAGAAAGCATGTGGACAAAAAGAAAAAAAAAAAGAAGACTTTTTTTATGTTTCATATAAAGAGAAAGGAGTGAGTCATCACATCTCCCCCTTCAATACCTTTCCCTATATGAATCTTGACTTCTTGGTGTCACGCCGGATTGGACGTGTTAAGGAGTCGGCAAAAAATGGACGGTAAATCTCGCACCACGGAGTATTCTCGTGTGAAGAAAGAAATTGAGAGACCAAGCATAAAAAACAAAATTAAAAGAGTACAGAATAATTATTAATATATGGATTCAGCGTTGAATTTCAGCTGTACGTGTGGCATCTAAGGGCTCACTCTTTACCATCGTGCACGATATTTTATTCATCGGTTATAATGTTTTACTAATCATGCTTTTGTTTTTGTAGATCTCTAACATCGGTCACGAGGTTTGATCATCCCCTGCTAGCTTCTAGTAGCATCGGCTACGATGTTTGGCCATTCACTGCTCCAAGTAATATCGCATATGAGCATTGTCCATCGACAACTGTTGCTACCCTACAGCCCACGTTAGCACGATTCTCATTAAGTGCAGATTTCTGCCAGCCACACAGACCTAGGACCCGCACGCCTTTGCCACTATTTACGATCTTCCTGGAGCCGGCAATGGTGGGGCTGACAATATGGAGCCGATGATTATGATATTCCAGCTTGAAATTTCATTGAACTCCACTACAGCTTATCTATAAATACCTCTGGGCAGAACTCCAGAGACAGGACATTCATCTAAAACAACCAGACTCAAAGATCAAGCTAATGATCATTAAGGAGCGCTCCATTCTCACTTGTGCTAGACCTGTCCCAAGATAGTACAACCATTGACTTTTCTACCATAATCTCTTTGTAGCGCCTATTTGTCTATCCTATTCGTCTCACCTACTTGAGCAAACAACGTGCAGGTGCAACACCACATCAGCCTTGACTGTCTCATCCGGTTAAAGACTGCATGAGCAGTACAGAGCAAAGACATCCCTATACACCACTGGATTGACCATCTGACTGCTTCTCCAGCATCATGGACTGTTGAACCCGTCCTTCCGCTGAACGTTAACTTCAAAGACCTGCATGGCAAAATTCGAACCAATCCAGAGTTTAGCTTACCCTGTGTGGCTGAGATGAGAAGAAGCTCGTCCTCCTTCCATAGTCTTCTTACTACAATTTTAAATTCTATGACTTAGCTTATAGAAAGAATTTTTTTATTCAGTTCACAATCTCTTTGTTAATTTTCTTTCTATCCATACATCTACGATGTTGTACTCACCCTTCAAAGAGTTATTGAAGGGCATACTAGAATTTGGCCTAGTTTGGCTAGTAAAAGCAAAAGAATCTCTCAGAATTATGTAAATCTGTGCGATCTCTTTTTTATTTATCTTTAGCTCACGAGTAATTCATGCATTATTTGCTAGTAGAGCTTTCTCCATTTATATGCTAACATGCATTGCATATGCATTAATTTATTTAAAAAAAATTAACGAAAAAATCTATTTAAAAAAAAAGGAAACTGCTGTCCGGTATGCCGGCAAAAGCAGCTGATCCCAAATGATCAGCGCGCACTAATCATCAAACGGGCCACCTCGATCCTAACCGTCGCACCTTCCATTCATCCTTCCCACGTTGCACCAAAAGCATACGCCGCGTCCGGACTTTCCCGACCTAATCAAGACTCGAAGCTCGAGAAGAGCTTGGCACCATCGTCGTCGTCCTCTCAACTAACCCTTTAATGCTCCCCCCGCCCCTATTTATTCCACCTCCGAAGCCCTAAAAATCAAATCTGAGAATCAATACCAGAAAGGGATCGAAGAAGAAGACGACGACGATGAACTCATCGGGCGCCACCGCTTCCCTCTTCCTGGCGGCGCTGCTCGCCGCAGCCTCCGTCCTCCCCTGCACCCACGCCGCCCGCGACCCGAACCCTAATCCCTCCGGCGACTTCTTCGGCAACATACCGGGGCTCGGCGGCAGCGGGAATGGCTGGGGAGACTTCGGCGGCGGCTACGGCGGCGGATACGGCGGGCCCAGCGGCGGCTACGCGCGAGGCGGCGTGATCCGGCCGAGCGTGGTGTGCTCGGATCGTGGGCCGTGCTACAAGAAGCGGCTGACGTGTCCGGCGAGGTGCTTCACTTCTTACAGCCGGGCCGGGAAGGGTTATGGCGGAGGCGGGGGCGGCGGCGGCTGCACCATCGACTGCAAGAAGAAGTGCGTGGCCTACTGCTGAGCTCCGGGCCCTCTTTAGGGTTAGGGTTTGGATTGATGATGAGTGGTGTTTAAATTTACATGGTGGTTTGATGATCATGTAATGTATGGCCGATAAATAAAAAAAAACACTGTTATGTAATAATATTATGCATTATGTATTTTATTTTTATTTTTTTTGGTATGTTTTGGTTTGATTACAGTTTGAAATTACCATTCAAATCATATGTCGCCTCAAAATCTGGGAGCTTTGATCTGAAATTTTAGATTTGAACTGCACATAATAGGTTGGATTGGGTTTGACTTAATTTTAATTAGCATGATTGTATTTATTATTTTTAAATAAAATATAATATTAAAATAATAATCTAACTAAATGTTTTTTTTTAATCTCATAAAATAATTGGAACGGCTATCTTCAAATTTTGTTGAACCAGGTGTTAGAGTGATAGTGCTACGCAATTATTGTTTACTTTAATTTTAATATCTAGATTTTTGCTCTTTAAAATATGTCTTTGATATATTAAAGGAATAATTACTTACATGCCACACAATTTAATTTTATTTATGTCTTACCCATCCATTCTTAGTTAATTACGCTACGCACACTCAAAATATTATAAAATCTTACATACACACATTTTAACTTATTTTTATTATAATGTGTAATCATAATTTTTCAATAACCTAATTATAATTAGATTACAAAAAATCTGGGCCGTTCATCATATTATTTTAAGGATATTTAAATATATTTTGAGTGAAAATCTTAAAATTTTAATGTTTAGGTGGCGGCAAAGGAAGGAGACATCCGCGACCTGAATTGATTTTAGGACAAATCAACACTTTAGTGTGGTATTGAGGAAGAGAAAAAATATGTACTATTAAGAGAAAATATAATCTTAATGATTTACTAACAGAATACTTTTTTTTTTAAATAGATTTTAATTAAGTTTTAACTCAAATGTGTGTATGTAAGATTTTGTAATATTTTGAGTGTGCATAGCATAATTAACTAAGAATGGATGAGTAAGGCATAAATAAAACTAAATTATGTGTCATGTAGATAATTATTCCTATATTAAAATTATATATATATATTATAGAATCTCTCGTTTATTTTTAATTTGCGATAATTCATCTACATGCCTCATCTTCTCTCCAAAGAATAAAAGCTTGTGTCAAAAGTTATTCTTTGCTCTAATATTCTCTTTCTTTGGAGCATCTTCTAAACAATCAACTCTCCTCCAACAACAAGTTCTTTTAAATATGGGAATTTTATCAATATGCTATTTTTAAAAATTATACTTACCACCCATCACCCAAATTTTTTAATTAATTTATATACGACTTTTTTAAATTTTTCAAAATTAACATTTTAATTCAAATTATAATTTTATAAACATTTTATTATTTAAATGATATGCATGAGTAAATAAATATAACTTTTTAAAATAATATATATAAATTTCCTTTTAGATATCACTCAATGATTTAATATAGTTCTTCATTGATTCGCATCATTATCTAAAAAATAAATTCCATTACATTAATTCTGACGCTTTCACATAAATACAAGCCGCTCAATAATTCAAATTTTATGAAAAATATAATATGTAAATAATATTTAAAATTTTATATAACAAGTAATAATCTCTTCTCAACTCTAACTGAAGTTAAACATTATTTAGAAATTTTTTATTTTAGATTATGAGTTCACGCATCTAGTTAGTGATCTAAATTTGGACTTGGAAGGAAGACAAAAAGGAAAGAATCAGGCATAGGACTTCTTTATAAATTGATGTAAGTAACTGAACGAGAAATTTTTTTACCTGTCCAATTTCTAATGCATCAAGATATCCGGAGGACTTTATTATAACATTTGATTGCATTATAAAATCGAATAATATGGTTTAAGAAGATGTATAACACACAAGATAGTATTTCATGCATCTCAAAGTTAACTACCTTACCTGTTTGACGCGAAGACCAAAATCAGGATTCAAATGATACTAGTTTAAAAAACAACAATAATAATGATATTTAAATTTTTTTAATCATTCTAATATAAAAAATATTATTTTACTTCACATATTCAATAATTTTCAATAAAAGTATCAACTTTATTTCACATCCTAAATCAAAATACTCGATTTAAATATTTTGATCTAGGATGTAAAATAAAGTTGATATTTTTATTAAAAATTATTAAATAAGTGAAGTAAAACAATATTTTTTATATTAGAATATGTCTAGAAAAATTAAAAAAAATTTATTTATTATTATTATTATTATTATTTTAAACTAATAGCATTTTGGTTTCGTGCCAAACAGGATCTTAGTCTAAATCACTAGGGTGGAAGGTGGAACAAATTACAGAGATCTGAAACCACACTAAGCATAAAGTTTAATTACAGAGGCAAGATAGATAATGATAAAGATTAAAATCCAAGAAGGGTTGATGAACAATAGTGAACAAGCAGGAGCTACTTACAGACGTTATCAGCAAATAGAGCTAAAGAAACCGAAGGAAATTGAAAGGGGGCTGGAACATACCGTGCAGTACAGTATCATTCGACATCAAATTCATCGACATTTAACCAGTCATTGGAATCCTTGTTCTGAGTGCTGGTAGAGCTAAGCTGAACCCATCCCTTTGAATCTTTCGCCTGACTTTCGGTCGATTTAGGAGCTTTCATAGCTCCATCCCCTTCTCCTCTCTGGTCATCGTCTTCCTCCAGATCGCTAAAGGATACATCTTCCTCATTTCCTAATGGAATAGCATTCTGTACTGAGCCATTTGCATCCCCGCTCTCATCAGCAAGCCAGTCGTCTTCATCACCTTCATCCTTGACCTTAACTGGGACTACTTCTCGGTATTCTTCTTTGATGACGGATTTATCTACCATTTTTATTTCATTGGTGTCAACTGGGTGTTTCTCAGTCTCGAAATCCGCAACTGGTACAGAAATGATTGTAGACGGAGAGTTTTCTGCATCGTTGTCTCTCGGACAAGATGAACTTTTTAGTGAATCCTCATTTACAATACTGGGCTTTGTCCGGCTCTGAAGATCTTGTAACAGCGAGGCCCTTGCTTCCACTATCTAACATACCATAAGACATTAATGTTATTTCTAGTCACAACAATCATATGAAAGTAAATAAGCCGATCCGCTATTAGTAATTGACAATATGTGGTGAGTTCTTATAGGGGCCTTAATATATATCTTTATGCAGAATACTTCAAACAGGATAAATTCATCTCAGTTTATCGTCTGCAGAAACAAAGCTGCGATAGAACTTGGAAGATAAATATAGAAGGTAAAAGATACAGCAACTTTCATAAATTATAGAAGCAACTAAAGTAAATATATAATCTTGTTAGACTCTGAATACGTTGCAGTTACATCATATTGAAGCTCTAAAGGGTAGTCATACTAGTGCAATTGAGAACGTTGATGTATTTGAATGCACAATCGTTTAGAACTTTCTGAGTTGAAGTTTTATTTGCCTTCTGCGATCATAACTCAGTAAATACCACATCCTGAATAGAAATTTCACTTATGGAAGATCAAATGCAAGAATAATTTCAGTCTTGAACAAGGATATTATTAGCTTTTGGTAATCCACAAGGAGACCTAAACATTTTCTTAGATCCAATATTTATGCTCATTTCTAAAATGAATGACCTCATTAGAGAAGATATTCTAATTTCAAAAGCATCCCCAACAAGTCAATAATTTGGCCCAACCAAATTGATCATGAAAATCTCTAGAACTGGTTCTAGTATAGTGACTTTGCTAAGTGTTCTTTTTTTTGTGAAGAGTATAACTAGCAGTTAGATCCTGGTATGAAGTACAACTCAATCTTGCCCTTAAATCAGTAGGGATATACTTAGCTGTGTGATGTGCACAGTGCACAACCAATTGAGGACTGACACCAGACATGCCCCAAAAAAGCGACATTATCAAAACAGGAATGCTTTGCTGGGGATTACAAACCGCACATAGACCACTTATTACCCATCTCTTGTTCGTGGATGATATCCTCATGTTTGCCCCCGCCACTTGCATAGCTGCCAAAACTTTGACAGGTAGCGCCATCAAAGAAAACTATCCACATTCCACCTAATCCAAGAAGAACCCTTCCCCTCTACATCATTAAGGTAACCGCATGTAACACGCTATTCAACTCTTTCCATAAATACTTCCCATAGAGGCTTAGATAATATTTAAAAAGAGTTGATCTTCATCCCTACCGTGTTTAGCGTAATCCTAACTCAGAATAACACCCCTATCATCTCTGGTAGGCTGCCATAATCCCAGTTTAAAGCTTGATAGCAAACAATGGCTACATAAATCTGGCAATTTCTCTAGGTGGAATCATTAAGGCAATTTCTTTATCCCCATTAAGTTTACTATGACTTTAAATGAGACTCAAATAACTCAAAAAAAATCAATTCTCTAGCAATGGGTTAACTTTCCTCTGAATATACTGCTAGTAAATCAAATCCTTAATAGCACGCTTTTATGCCATTGATATTTTATCATAAATCAAATTCTCAATAGTAAACTTCTATGCCCCTGACATGTATCATAAGTTAAATTGTCGATAGCAAGCTTCCACACCCATAATACATTACTATAAATAAATTCTTGATAAATACCTATCCATGCCCTTAATACGCTATCATAAGTACAACAAACTTTCATGCCTTTAATAAGCTATCACAAATCAAATCCTTAATGACACACTTCCATACCCTTAATATGCAATCATGAATCGAATTCTCGACAACAAGCTTCCACGCTAGTGCTATGCTGTTATAACTCAAACATGTAATAACAGGTCCTTGCTATGCCATTATAAAAACTGGTGATAATAGGTTTCCATGTTCTTGCTACACTATAACAGGTCCTTGCTATGCCATTTTAAAAACTGTTGATAATAGGTTTCCATGCTCTTGCTACACTATTACACAATTCTCCCCACAAAGTTTAAGTTTCAAGGTATTATCTTTACCTAAGATTTTCATTAGACTTGTAATGCCTACACCTTGATAGCAGACTGATATTCCCTTAGATATACTATCTCACAAACTCAAAAAGTTAGGGATGCTAAAATAGATCACAAGTAAACAATAATTCCACAACTGAACAAAGTCTGCATACAAAGTCTAAGTGGACTAAATTGAAAGTAAACCATCGGGGATTTACACTTCATGTTTCCCCTGATTTATTGGAGTGTCCCTAGATGAAAGAACCCATAGCTCTTAACAAGTCACTTTGTATCCTGCTAATTAAGTTCACAGGTTGAACATTGGAAAATAAAACTTTGGGATTTTAACAAGATTCTTCCTTTGCCTCGTACCATCCAAGTGTGTCATTTGTTTGATTAAGTTGACTCTCCCTTTAATAAAAAAAATTCTATACTCTAATAAAAAAATGAGTAATTAATTACAAAGACTTGCATCTATAAAAAACCATCGATTCTCAGAACACTATAGTCTTAAAGGTAAGGCGAAAATCTATTTTAAAACTACCTGAAAGGTAAGTTTCTTTGATTAAATCTAATATGTCTGTTACACTCATTGAACCTTCATTCCCTGAGTACGCAAGTTCTTCGACGGTTCTTTCGTAGGACTCAAGCCACACACCAAATATTCCTTACGGCAAATTCTTCGTCGATGTTCTTTGTACAATACTCTTTACCAACACATAAATAAATAAGTATTCCATGACATACATACATACATAACTAATTGTGTACATATGGATGCACGTAAATGTGTCCATATTATACATATATAGACACGCACACACATAAATGCTTAAGGAAAGATATATACATGCATAAATACTATCATTCGTACATAGACGTTTGTATTATAGCCGTGTGTATTTACATATATACATATGTAAATTCAACAATACAATAAGTGTAATTCCTGGGAACAAGTCGTATACAAAATCTTAACAGAGTGCAGATCTTGTAATCCAATACAATTAATTGGATTACCCAATCAAATAAATATGCATATAATGTCCATTCTTAAGGGGATACGAAAATATCAACGAGGTGGCTTATCGAGGAACTATACAATCCTATCCTCTAAGAAATGATAGGGGATCATACGAAAATATGATTTGATTGTCCCACAATTTTGATCTAATAGCTAACTAATGCTCGTTACTTTTTCCATAGAATAGTAAATCTATACAATGCGCAGTACAATCTCTCTATAAAACAGTACACAAAACCTAATATTTTTCAAGAAGAAAAAAAGAAAAATTTTCAGCTTTTCATAAAAGTATAAGAATTGTGATCATCTGAAATGAAGCAATGATTACATACCAAAAATAAACTTGAAATATTAAACAAAGTGCAGTATGATGTAAATCTATGTTGATGCTTGTCCAAGGAAGAAGATAAAAATTATCTTACGATTAGTCACTCCATTGAACCTTAAGCTATATATAAAAGAAGATGAACAAATAGCAGCAACTTAAAGAATTGACGTCTTGCCTGTGGAGTTGAGAGTAGCTCAGCATCAAGCTTATTCAGCCTAGAATGCAGAAGGACGAAATAGATCTTCCAAAAGCATCCTTCACTCATATGAACTGGACAAAGCTCAATTCTAAGTGCTGCTAATCTTGGTTCGAGTCTTTCAACAGCCAGTGCGTGCTCTTGCTGGGAATCGGACAATTCAAAATCTAGAAAAGCATATTATTTGCGATGTAAGAAAAATTTCCAGTGGCCATTAAGTGAGCATAAGCATAAGTGAATCTGTCCGATTACAATTAATTAGCTCTAAATATAATAGCCTATTGAATGTACCTACTACTAAAATTCCAAAGGCAAATTGGAACTGTGCATGCATTGATATAGAAAGCCTTCAATACGTGTTGCTCTTTTATTTTTCTTTGTTTTGGCAGGCAAGGTTTTAAAATTCAGATACATACCAATCTTCTTCAGTCACCTAGTCCCTCACATCCAAAACAAGAATGGACTCTACTGACTATAAGCATAGATACTTCACATCTGAGTAGTTTTATTTTCCTCTCCTACCTCTTAAGAGAAAGGAAACAGAAATGGACTAGCAGTCATACAAAGTACTCAAACTCATTGATGGAATGGATTTTCTACACGGAGGAAAATAGCCATCACATACATATTACATTACATACATATAAAGGAGAGAGCGGCTTGCTATAGAGAAAGCGAAGTCAAGTAAAACTATATGAAAGACAAAAGACCACATGCTAGTAAAGTCAAAGAGAGGGAGGCAGCATTCTAATTATATATTCTTGACAGAAAGAGATATAACTAATTCATAGAAAGGAGAAATGGTGAGCCTACAAACCAATAATGCAAGTGATGAAAAGATAGAAAAGCGTGGGAGCATTCTTATTGCCTATTCTTTAAAAAAACAAAAGACCCAATGTATTCATAGAAGACAAAGAAGAAAACACAAGCTTACAAACCAACAAACCAATAATGCATATATAAGAAAATCATCACTCAAACTTGTTGATTTTAAAACAAAAACAAAACCTCACAGCACTGATTTAAAAATCAAGGGAGCATATACAGTTTGCGAATATAATCATACCGCATCGTCAACACATATATACAAGAGTGCCTTCTATGTATGTCCACAACACCATATCTCCAGCAAGTAAATTTTTAAATTAAGTATAATTAATGAACTAGTTAACAAAGTAAGTATTTTTACACTGAGATTCGAGCTTGAATCTCGGTTGTGCACATATAATAGGTGGCAGAAGACCTACAAGGCAATGGGGAAACCCAAGCAAATTGCAAAATGGTGCTAGTCGAATAACAGTCATAGAATGCTTCATCATTGATGAAAGTGAAATTACACAAAGGACCCCACAGGAATCAAGACAAGATTTGGAGATTTACATCATGCAAAGGTCTACCTCGTTGAAGACCTTTACTCGAATTGCCATAGCCCATCTTGGGAATCCCAATAGCCTACATGTCAAATAGCATATCCACGCCAAATCAACCAATTTCCAATAAAGTATCATGCACCACCTTTATCCAGACAAATCACCCGAGAGGCTTCACCTAATAATCTAATATAGATGTAATCTTCTTCCATCAAACCAACCCCCTTTGCAACCGAAGCCCAAACTGGGTGAAACGGAAACAATCCGTTGAAGGCATGCAAAGAAAAATGCTCTAATACATGGTTTCAGGGTGAATCCGGCTTTACGCTTTTTACCATGAAAATGCATCAATTATTTCAATTATCTAAAGCCATTTCAAGACTGGAATACAATTACACTTATTCTAAAGCAAAAGCCACAATGAGTAAAGATTGCAATTTCAAGACTGGAATACAATTACACTTATTCAAAAGCCAAAGCCACAATGAGTAAAGATTGCAACTGTGTCCCTAAGCCAGTCTCCTAAATCTCGTTTACGAATATTGAAATAAATGCTTGTAGTGATATCCAAACTGAACAAAGTTCATTCAGTGAATTTCCTCATCAGATTAGCAAGCAAATGAACATCTGCAAAATTATAAGGCCACATTTAATGCAATATTTAAGACCAATTAGAACAAATAAACGTACCATCAGAATCTTCATCCTCAGCAATCAACGGAAAGTCTAACCAGGTCTCCGGATGCATCGAGATGTTCCTTACAAATAACAGAACCTCCTCATTTATCCCCACAGCGAAGCTGTGGGGCTTTCGATCATCCTTCCCCTCCTCCTCCTCCCCTTCTTCCTCATCATCCCCAAAGGGCAGGAAAGTCGACGCAATCTTCGAGATCTCAGACACCGCCTTGGTATTAGACAACATCGAGATCCCGCTCTTGAATCTCCCACCGAGCTCCGCGAGATCACTCCGAATCCCCGCTAACCTAGGTGAATTTACCACCTCCATCTCGACTGAGTCTCCATCGTCCGCCGGATCGGAGACATCAGGCCGGAGGATCCGATCGGCCTGCTGCAGCTCGTTGGAGGGGGGAGGAGCCAGGAAGGAGGCCACGCCCCAAAACTGGCGGGTGATTGTCTTCGTGAGCTCGGAGAGATCTTCTTTGACGCCTCTGGACGGCGAAAGCGGATCGCTATCACTCTGGTCTTCCGCATCGTCCTGCGGCGGTTCGCCGGGGGATCTGCCAGCAATCCCGACCTTCGTCGAAGGATCGCGGCTACCTCCGTCATCATCTCCTCTAAGGGAGTTCACCAGCGAGCGCGCGAGCCATGACATTGTGATTCTGCTTCCCCTCGCCGCCGATCGCCAGTGGAGTAGAATTTAGGAAATCGAGATTTGGGTAAGCCGAGCATCATACTAATATGGCTATTTTCAATTGCACCCATAAAACATTCCTGTAATTACAAATTTGTCCATTGTCTTTGAGAGAGGAGGTAAATTACTTTTAGGTTAGTAACTTTGCGATTTATTATAAAGGTACATACATGAATTCTTTACTTTAGGTGCCTGTGGATGAACTTTTAATTCAAGCGAGTCCTTTTTATCAATATACAGATATACTCCTCATATGCATGTGAAATTTCATTCAATTTCAAAATTTATTCTTCCTTTTTTGCTCTTATACATGCTTTCTACTTTCTATTCTATTATTATTTTCTATATCTATTTCTTTTTTTTTCTTTTTTAAATTGCATGTGCTATGTTGATATTATATATATAATTATTCACATTTTTATCATTTAGCATATTAAAAACTTGAAATAAGTAATTATTAGACAAACTCAAAATTCTTCAGTAAAATTAAAATACTACATATATATATATATTTTAAAATAGATGACATTTCATAAATTATTTGCTCTCTAATACTCTATTAATTTACAAATCTGTGCTTATATAAATATTCGTTAATTTTGTTCAAATGGAGAACAATAATATTTTTAAATGAGGAATTTACACCAATCAAAGGATTAGAAGTTTATAAGTACAAAAATGGTTTTAAAATGAGAGGTTTAGATGAATTAACTCAAATTTTAAGGGACCATTGGCTAAATTGTGCTAAATGTTCATGATCGTATAACTTAAAAGCGAACAGGGCCGAAGTTTTTTAGGATCCAAATTTGCAAGCCCAAGCCCATTTAGAAAATTATAATTGGGCCTCCTTATTAGGCTACGTTTCTTCAAAAATATTAAAAGATAATTTACATATTCGATCAACTGCAAATTTTTGTTTTAAAAAAAAAAAAACAAAAAATGAAAGCGACATAATTGCAATCTTGCATGATATTTTTACTTTTTTTATCATTTACTTCAATGCAATGAAAAAAAACGTTATATTTTGTTGAAAAGAACTGAAAATATGGATATCTTAATTATAAATACAATAGTGTTATGTATGTAATTAACATATATGATAACTATAGAGCGTTAGGTATATTTTCGCCTTTGCCCAGTTTGTTTTGAAGTTAAAAATTAATCTGATTTAATTTTAACCTGACATATCATATCACACATAAAATATAATATTAAAAATTAAGGATAATTACCTACATGTCACACTATTTAGTTTTATTTATGCCTTACCATTCCATTCTTAATTAATTATGCTATGCACTCAAAATATTATAAAATCTTATATACACATATTTTAACTTATTTCTATTATAATGAGTAATCATAAATTTTCAATAACCTAACTATAGTTAGATTATAAAGAATTTGAGCCGTTCATCATATTATTTTAAAAATATTTAAATATATTTTGAGTGAAAATTCTAAAACGTTAATATTTAGGTGACGACAAAGGAAAGAGACATCCGCGATGTGAATCGATTTTAGGACAAATCAGCGGTTTAGTGTGGCATTGAGGAAGAGAAAAATATGTACCATTAAGGATAAATATATAATTTTAATAATTTACCAACAAAATATTTTTTTCTAATAGATTTTGATTAAGTTTTAACTCAAGTGTGTGTATGTAAGATTTTATAATATTTTGAGTGTGTATAGAGTAATTAACTAAGAATGGATGGGTAAAGCATAAATAAAACTAAATGGTGTGGCATGTAGGTAATTATTTTTTACATCCTACATATATTACTGAAATAATAACTAACTTATATCACATCTCTCACATATCTCAATATAATAACTAACTTTATATCACATCCTTTATATATTTCAATATAATGAGTAACTTTATTTCATATCATTCATAATTTTTAATAAAAAATATCTTTCTTTAAATTTAATTTTAATTTTGTTAAATTCAATTTTACAAACAAACAGACTTAAAAGTATATTTTTGCTTTATGTAAGAATTATTATGACTTGTGTATTCACTTTAATATAATACTCTTTTTCCTTCATGTAGGCAATAAACTGCTTATAAAAATAAGTCAAAAAATAGTCGGTAGCAATATTTTTTGTATTGCTTCTCGTTATGCCCTGTTGTTGTGTCCCATGTAGGGGTGAGAACAATCCGAGTTTGAGCCGTGCCTGGCTCGGCTCAACCTCGGCTGATTCGAGTTTGAGCCGGCTCGTTTCAACTTCGAGTTGACTCAAACCCTTCATAAAGTGAAAGTTTTTCTTAAAAAAATGACTGTTAGAATTTTAAATTTGATTAATTATACCCACTAGACTATCTAATAGATATCCTAACCACAATTAATATACACTTTTATAAAAATAATAAATGATTATAATAAACGATTGAATATATTATTAATATTTTAAAAGGTAGAGATCAAGTCAATTCGATCGGATTCAACCTTGGCTCGTGATTAAGCTGAGCTCGATTTGAGCTAAATATCAATTTGAACATCGAACGACTATCGATCTTCGAGCCATACTCTCACCCCTAGATTCCCCTGTGCTATTGCATTATGCATGAATAAACTTTCAAAATCATATATGCATGCCTAAACCACCCAATGATTCTCTTGTTAAATATACTACACACCTCAAGCTCCTTCTAAAATGCTAGTTCTACTGTGCTTGAAAAGCTATTTTGACGAACAACTATATGGCCCTGTTTGGCGCAAGGACCAAAACATGACCAAAATAGTACTAATTTAAAAAATAACAATAATAATAATAAATAAAATTTTTAAATCATTCTACACAAATTTAAATATAAAAAATATTATTTTACTTTACATACTCAACAATTTAAAATAAAAATATCAACTTTATTTCACATTCTAGACCAAAATATTCAAATCGAGTATTTTGACCTAAGATGTGAAATAAAATTTATATTTTTATTGTGTAGAATAATTAAGAGAGAAAGAGAGAAGCCGCTTGAATGAATGAAAGTATAAACCACCTCCTTTTTCTACGACAAAAACAAGCTAGGAAGTCTCCATACCGGCAAAAAATATTGGATTCAGGCGTTGTAATAGTTTAGTTGTTCGGTATCCAATCCCAGTATGTTGTGTAGGTGAACAAGTCCTATGAGCAGTGTCACACACGTTGTCTCGTTTGATTCAAGCTTTTTTTTGGCCTTACACAAAGTTTAACTATAAAAATCAATTTTATTTCATATCTAACACAAACACAAATATTAGAATTAAATTTATTTCACATCTTACACACTTTTTAATATTTAAATATTCTTTTCACATCAAATATATAAAATAAAATATTTTTTTCTTTTATTCAAAATTAATCCTACATTATCTTATAGTTTTGCATATTTTTTATTTTGTACAAACTTTTTATGTTCTATATATATACACACACTAAAGTAAAATGTCCATATATACTAAAACAATCTATACAAAATAAAACATATATATATAAAGTATAAAAATGATCGTATTAAATAGGGTTGGCAAACCAAGTTAGCGAGTTGGGTTCGAGTTAACTTGAACTCTACCGGTTTATTAAGCAGGACAAGCATTAAGACTCATGCTTAATTCATTTAATTAATGAGTTACCTGCCTGATTCTTAACCCATTTATTATAATTTATAAGTATCAAAATTTAATAAATTTAATATTTTTTACATTAATGTAATATACATCTAATTATTAATATTAAAAGTAATACTTAAAAAATAAAAAAATTATTAATTTTGATAAACAGGTCATAATTGGGTTGAATTGCTAGCTCATCCCGACTCCTCTTAGACAAGTCAAATTCAGTCAACCGGTGTACAACCCATACTCGTATAAGCTAGACTCATACTTGGTTAAGTCGAGTCGGGTTCGAATTAGATTCTGGCCAAGTTCATAAGTTAGGTCAAAAACTTAATTTTATCAAAGATGATGCTAGCTTTGTATGTCTATTTCTTATTTTGTATGATCATTTTTGCCTTCATAAAAATACAAAAATTCTAAAAAAACTTATGCAAGATAAAAATATATCAAAAAAATAAAATGATGAGAAAATCATACGAAATAATATTTTCTCTTCGTTACGCATATGACGGGTTGCTGGCCATGAGTAAGATACAGTTCAAACTTAGCTCGTTAATTTACAGTTCAATTCGAGCTTGGAAGTATTTCGAGTTGGAGCTTGCTCGACGTGATTAGCATTCAATTTCAAGCAACTCGAACCTTACTTGAGCGACCTTAAATCCCCAGTGAATTGAGAATTGTATTAAAAAGAATTAAGCAGCCCTTATTTTTTGGAATCAATTAAGTAGTCTTATTTGGCATTAAAAATAAATAAAAAATTAAGTAGTCTTATTGGATTTTAAACTAAAGTCATGACCATCAAGTTGCCCACATATTTTGAACATTATGTCTAACATTTTATTTATAAAAATAATAAATTTAATTTTATATAAATAAATTATATTATTTTTAAGGTGAATTGCATCTGCTCCTCTGAGGTTGAAAGTCCACTGAAAATTGATTTTAATTTTTAAAAAATTAAAATTTTAGTCCGAGATTACAAAATTTCTATAATTTTGGTCCTGATTAAGCCATAATTACTAATTTTTTATTAGTATGTTATGAGTTATTATCATTTGTTAATTTTATTTTTTTTTTAAATATAATTTTAAAATATTAATATTTTAAATTTTTTTTTTTAGAGAAAGCAAATATGAGAAAATTTAAATTTTAAATTTTTGTTAAATTTTAAAAAAATGAGAGAATAGACGCGTATAATGGTCAGTTAAAATTTGTAAATAATTAAATTTAGTAAAAAAAATAAATTTAATATTTTATATTAAAAAAATAAGTGAAAATGATGTAATTCTGAAAGAAGATCAAAAATATAATATATTTATAACCTCAAAAACTTAAATTAAATTTTTTAAAAGATTAAAACTAAATTACAATGTCTTTTCGACCTCACGGGTCCAAATATAATATAGCTCATAATTTAATTTAATAAATTCGATTTGAATTTAATCAAGTGAAATATTGTTCCGAACATAGTGTAATTATTGATCTTTCGCCCAACATTCACTCTTAGAACAACACCGACTCTGATATATGAGGGTGAAGTTAAACACTCGTATTCTACTAAAAAACCTAGGCCAATGTAACAGATCATAATCATGCAATAACGTCACACGTATATTGAGACATGATAGAAGCGAACAGATCTTGTAACCTCTTAATTAAACACGGTAAAAACTAATCAAAAAAAAAATCTTGGAAGCTTAAGTTGACTCAATTTATAATTAGTTGATACTGCACATTCATAATGAATATCAGCTATACATTAACACGATAAATTTTTAAATATCAAATAATATTTATACGTATATTCTAATAAATTATAAGAGTTATGATTATCTCACTTATACTAGCATAAATAAAAATTATTTATAAAGAGCCGTTATAAAAGACAAGTAATAGTTATTGTATATATAACAATATAACATTTTAAGGTCTCGTTTGATTCGAGCTTAAAATAATTTATTTTTAAAATTTAATATCAAAAAATTTTATTTTAATATTAAAAAGAGCATAAGATGTGAAATAAAGTTGATTCTGAGATTTATATTTGTGTTAAATGTGTAATAAAATTAATTTTTATAATTAAAATTTATGTTGAGCTAAAAAAAAATCTCGAAATAAAAAGGCCTATGTATTTTAGGATGATAGTCAACTGCTGTAAAAAATTTAAATTCTTACGACATTACATAGGTCCCTTTAGTCAATGAAAGTTCCCATAATTTTAAATGCTGCGAAATTTTCAACGGTTGACCAAAGTAAAACTCTGTAATGGGCCACCACATTTTTAGATTCTAACCAGTTTTTTTTAAAAAAAATTAATTTTATATTTTTTTTTGGATAATTGCATCTGAGTTCATGAGTTTAAGACTTAATAACACACCAGTTCATGTTTTTTTTAAATTATAACATCGGAGTATTTGAGTTTTTAATAAATTAACAAAATATCTTTTTTTATTCTTTCTCGCTCTAACCGATCCCTACGCGCGCGAGGAATGGCCGCGAAGTCGACGGGTCACACGTCCTGCCCGAGGCCGCAGGCACGGCCGCGGCCAGTAGCCCTCGCACGCGTGAGGGATGGCCACTGCAGTCAACTAGTGGCACGCTCTGCGCGAGGCTGTGATCGTGCGGGTCGCAAGCCTCGCGCGAGGCCGCGGTCGCAGCCCTTGAGCGAGCGAGGGGCGATTGCGATCGTCGGAGGGTTGCAGGCCCTGCGCGAGGCCACTGTCAGCAGCCCTCGCGCGCGCGAGTGACGACGGCATTGTGCGGGGCGTGCTACCCACCGACGGCTGCGGCTGCCCCTCGTTCGGCTTTGCGTGGGGCGTGCGACCAGCACGACGGTGGCCTCTTGCGGGGCACGCGACCCGCCGACATCCGCAGCCGTCCCTAGCGTGAGCCCTGCTGGCTGCGGCCGTGCCAGCTGCCTCGTGCGGGGTGTGCAACCCGCCAATGCTACGACCGTCCCTCGCGCACAAAGATTGACAGGAGAGAGAAAGAGAGATATAATGGTAATTTTAAAAAATTAATAATAAAAAATGATTCATTTGGTAATTTATTAAAAACTCGGGAACTCGATGTTATAATTTTAAAAATGTAAAATTGTGTATTGTTAAGCCTTAAATTTATAAATGTGAGTGTAATTATTCTTTTTTTTTATTGATTAGCATTTCGCACGTTGTTTACTGCAAAGGAAAATTAGTAAAATTTTCAATGATGAGCCGATTTATTCAAGCAAAGATCACATCGATAAGAGAGGGTATGACACGCAATAGGTTTAATAATAATATTAATAATTATTATTATTATTATTATTATTTTACGACTGCTAGCCTTAATAATTTGGCATAATTTTCTAAACTTATTGCAATATTTTAAGAAAAATTAGAATTAAAAAAGAGAATTACCCATATTATTCTTAAAAAAATTATAATTTAACAAAATTTTATTGAATTCAAAGAGGAGCATCATTTGAACGTTAATCATTGTAATCACAAATTGTAATATTTTATAATCTAAATACTAAGGTATTATCTACTATAACTTTATAGAATTACATGATTTTAAATATTTCTCAAGAGGTTATTCATGTTAGTATTATTTTAACTCAACTATACTTAACTAAATTTTTTTTATTATTAATCAATTTTTTTCTAACAAATGCGTCTATTAATATTTGAAATCATACTATTTATTTATACAATTCTAAAACTTTTTAATGCAGAATATTTTATTCGTGTGCTCCTAAACCTATAAGCCTGTTGGGAGCCACATTTATCCGAGTAATTCTTATTCAATTATATGAATATTATTCTAATAATTATTTCTCATAAAGGTAATGCATATTTTTGCTTTAGAGAATTATGTGACTTGAATATATACTTCTCAGAAAGTTATCTGCATTACTACTACTTCAACCCAATGCGTTTAATTATGAAGTTTCTCATTATTGACCTTATGATTTTGCACCAAAATACACTTTTATTATTTAGAACATATTATTTACTTATACAACTCTGAAACTCTTTTCTCTTTTCGATGTGAGATGATTTATTTATATGCTTTTGTTAAGAGTTACTTCTTATTCAGATAATTTTGATTCAATTATATAGACATCACCTGGCCTGTCAATCACTTCTCTCTATTCTCTTTGGTCTCGAGTCAATAGACGTGTGCTCAGGCATGTCTAACTATGAACAATTATGGGTTCAAATAATTTAACAAGTTTGAAGCCCAATAACATGTGCCATGCATGCAAGCGGGCCCAAACAAGCATATTTTTTTGCTTGATATATGTATTATATTTAAAAAATAATTATATATCAAGTAAAAATTTATGACATGCAAAAAAAACTTATACTAAATAAAAAATACTTATAATAGGCTGTTATAATATTTATATAATAATAATAATAATAAATTAAGTATTTATCTCACTAAGTAAGGTCAGCTATATGAATTATTGATTTACATTATACTTTATCATATAATAAATTTATTTTTAGTTTTAAACATGTAAAATTATTTTTTATAGTTTTTTATCATAATTTTTTTTGACTCTCCTTTTTCTTTTTTTTATATGGTTAAGATCTAATAATTCAATTTTTTTTTACTGAATTTTTTATCAGTCAACGATTTTTATGTCTAGATCATGTTATTTAACTCTCTCTAAATTTATTCTTAATTAAGGTCACTCTGATATTCTTACTCATTTATCTTAGTATTTTTATTTTTGTGGTACTTATATTATTTGTATTTTTTTATTTTGTAAAAAATCATTCAGTGCAAAATAATTTTTATATTAAATAAAAAATAATTTATACTAATTATAAAAAAAATAAATCAAATTTTGATGTGTTAAGATCAATGGGCACTGTGTGGGCCCTAGGGCTGTTATCGATCCGAGCCAATATCGGCTCGAAATCGGATTGATCACATTTCGATCGACTCGAAATCGACTCGAGCTCAATTGAGTTCGACTTCGAGCCGTCTAGTCGATTCCATCGACTTCAAGCCGATTTCGATTCATTTTCGAGCCGGCTCGAAAAATGAATCAAATCTCAATTTTTTTGAGCCAATCTCGAGCGGGTAAGCTCAACTCGATCGCGTGCTCGAGTCCGCTCAGTTTTAATATATAATAGACATATATATTAAGTAACATATTATAATCATATAATATTAATATAAATATATATAAATATTATTAATTGTAGAAATAAAATGTATTTTAATTCGAGCCGATTTCGAGCTGGATCGAGCCGAGCCTACCCGGCTCAAAATCGGCTCAAAATTATTATCGAGCCGAACTTTTGGCTCGTTAGTCGGCTCATTTAAATCGACTCGATTTCGATTCAATTTTCGATCGATTTTCGATCTTCGATCCATATTAACACCCTTAGTGGGCCCGCTGGATTTTTCTTGCATTGCGCGCGTGACAGCTGCTGATAATTGGAATCTCTTTTCCAAACCACAGAATTTCTCCAATTTTTCCCACTGGTTTCAAAATTCCAACTTTCCAGCTCAGTCGTCGTTATCCGCAGCTGCCGTCTAGAAACTCCTGGCCCGTCACTTCTATGCGACGCCCCTCATAGTACACGTGGCAGATAAATGCTATTTTTGTAATATTTTAATTATGAAAATTTGATTTTCTTCTCTAACTGTCAGTAGGAAAATATTATTGAAGTCGGACAACCTAACACGTAGATTTTGCGGTTGCCATTCGGTGTGCGACACGTGCGCGCGGGTCCCACCATCACGGCTCGGCATATGTAGGAATTTTTATCACATGTGTATCATAAATATCTTCATACATCGCAGAATTTTATCATATATGTATCATAATATATCTCATACGTAATAATTTTTATCACATATGTATCATAAAATATCTCATATGATACATATGTGATAAAATTTGCTATGTATAAAATATATTATAATACATATGTGAACAAACTTGCTATATATGAGATATATTATGATACATATATGATAAAATCTGCTACGTATGAGATATTTTATGATACATATGTAACAAAAAATTGTTATGTAAGCTGAGCCGTGATGGTAGAACCCGCACACAGGTGTCACATGTCGAATTACTGCTGCAAAATCTACTTATTAGACCATCTGAATGTAATAAATTCTCTGTCCGAAGTCTCATAGATAAAATGGCATGCCAGCAAAGGTACATGTGAATTAAAAATTCTCTTTTATATTTTACTAAATTCATAATAACCTTTAAATTTATAATTTAATCTCTAAAGTTAAAAAATTAAATAAAATAATATTAAACACAAAAATATATAAATAATTTCCTTTTGTATAATAAATTTAATTATATTTCACATCACAAATTTTAACATTCTAAACACAAAAATATATAATTAATTTTCCTTTACATTATCTTCTAAAATAAATTCCTTTCACAATTTACATAAATTTTAATATTAAAAATTAATTTATATCACATTCTATTTATATTTTAATAAAAAAATTATTTTATTTTACAAATAATATAATTTTTGATAAAAATAGCTTTAATTTATATCATAATATTTAAATTTTTTTTTAAATCTCCAAAATTTGAGTATTTAAAAATAGGAAATAATATTTTAATAAATTAAAAAGTATTTTACCCTTTTAGTTGGGCTCTAATATTTTAAATTTGTTTAAAAAATTTAAAAATACTTAAAAAGCATACACCAATTAAATAATTTTAAAAAGAAAGCAGGATCTTTAGTATCTCTTCAAAGATTTGATAAAATTAAATAAGCATTCGATTTAATATTATATTGATGCTGAGTAATATTATTTTGAAAAAATAATTATTTTAAATAATTTTTAAAATATTATAAAATTATCAATTAAGAGATAATATATTTAAAATAATGATATAACGTTTTTTTTATTAGAAAATAATGATATAACGTTTCAATAACACTGAGTATCACCTCTCTCTCATATAAATCGAACCCTAATTCCGCCGTCGTCTTCTCCATCCACTAAGCGCTCGCCATATTTGTTCCTTCTGCCATCTTCTTCCACCCACCAATCGGCGGAGATCATGACAAACGGTCGGAAAACCATCGGCAACCGACTGAGCCGCTGCGCCCGAGCGCCGGGCCGCGCGCTCCGCAGCGCGCGCGACTTCTACGTGCGAAGCATGATCGGCTGCGCCACCCGCATGCACGGCATAGTTCCGGCGGCGCCGATGAGCTTCGACTCCTCCGACGTGATGTCCAGGAGCAGCAGCTTCAACAGCGGCCGTCCCTCCTCCGGCGACGAAGACTTCCGGGAGCTCGTTCGCGCGGTGTCACAGAGCCGGATCAGAGCCGCCGCCGCCGCCGCCGCAGCCTCCGAGGGGTCCATGCTCCGTAGCCAGAGCGTGGTCGCCGTTAGGATCGACGAGGATGCGCCGTACGAGTTTTCTGGCGATCTGAAGATCGGTGGAAGCTTGATCTTCCCACGGAGCCGGAGCTATGCCGTCGGCGGAAAGACGGCGGCCGCCGCGGGTTACTGGAAATATAAGTAGCGATCGATCGGCACTGTGTTTCTGTTTCTCTTTTTCTTGATTCCCTGTCGCTTTTACAGTTTGAACCCCATGTTTTCTCTTATTTTAGTATGGATTTTCTTGTAATTAATTTTCCTATCTTGAGTGGATATGCAATTTCTCCTCCAAACTCGACCTTTGTGCTTCACTAGAGGACGTGATGTCAAACCACAGATAGCTTTTTCAACTAGAGCTGTTGGCAACTGTAGTTAAGTTGATCTCTACTTTTATATTCATAGTACTCGTAAGTACAAATCTATTTTTATCTCCTATTCATAGTTGGATGGTGGGTTGTTCATTAGGTGTGACGCTCATGGTCGAAAAGGGCGGGGAGTGATTGCCAGATGATGTCCTAAGAGAAAGAAATCACTGAGGCAAAGTGCGGCTTCTGGCAGGCTTCTAAATAGAATAATGAGCGGTGAGAGGGGCATAAGAATGAATCATCCCACATCAAAAAGGGAGGGAGATTCTCAGCTGTATAAGTGGATAACGTAATTTCAAATGGTAGAGATGCCTTTTGGGGCAAAATCATAGACAATGGGATCATGGAATGTTATATTAGGGATTCTTCAAAGATGACTTCACTTATGTTTTGCTAACTTTTAACCAAATGGGCATTCCATGTTTATATATTGCGAAGATTCTTGCTCCAACTTTGAAGCAATAATCACTATATATATATATATAGTATTTATATATATATATATTGAGTGATTTAATATAGAAGAAATTCAAACATAACAAATAGGATAAATTGCATCCAAGTCTCTATTAATATTAGGGTTTAATATCACACATATTCAAATTATAAAATTTTTAATATTAGTTCTTGAGTTATTTACCCTCTCTATCTCTTTCCCTCTCTCTCTCTCTCTCTCTCTCCATACCAAAATTAAGCTAGGTTTTTCAAAAATTAAGATTAATTTACAATACTCTCTTAACTTTAAGCACTCAAATGCAATTTGCCCGGTATATTTAGGGGCCAGAGATTTTACCTAGGGGGCGTTTGGTTCAGTGTTATCTCCATATCAATGTTATTTAAATATCATGTTATCTAAATGTCATTGTTATTCATCAATAGACATTTGTTTGGTTCAATATTATGATATTAGAAAATATCAATGCTATCCAAATTATTTTTGTTTAATTAGAAGTTATTGGCATTATAATGATAAATTGATGGTGTTATCTTGAGATGTCGCCCAATTTGGAGTGACATCTAGATGTCATCATGTAATGACATTTTTGTAATTAATTGTAATGTTATTTAAAGATGTCATTAAACCAAACAATTAATTTCTAAAAATAACATAACATAATATTGAGATAACATTGAACCAAACGCCCCCCTAGAAAATTTAATAAAATCAAATTCTTATCTTTTTTATCATTTGTAATTAAATTCTTTATTGAGAAGAGAGTTTTTTTTTCGAAGTTTCAAAAAAAATCTCTTCTCAATAAAGAAATTCATTACAATGATATTAAAGGAAAAAAACATCACAAGAAGGAATACTTTGTTGAATAAAAAAAATATTATGAAAAGTAACTTTAACTCAATTAATAGAAGTGTAAAAGTAAGCAGGTAATTAACCTTAGATCTAATTGCATATTGATTAACAAAAAAAATTAAGTGAATTAATTCAACTGAATTGAATCAACCGACATTAAGTTCTTCAATTTTGAATTAAGATCTTCTCGCTCTAATTACTCGCAGGCTCACGAAGGAAATTACGTACAATAAGTAAATCAAGTAAGATATATATATCGACAAATTAAAGAGCAAATAACAACTTTACAAAGCATGCATATAACTTCTGAGACTTCTTGACTCATACATATTTTCACTGCAAACACAACTTAATGAACTTATGACACATGAAATATATATATATATATATACATATATATTTGTATGTAATTTCTCCTTTATCTTCATGAATAAGTTTTAATATAAAAAATTAATTTTATTTATATTTTACATAAATATCAAAGATAGATGGATGAGTTACTTCCAACAGCTTTTCAATGAAGATTGTGAAAATTCAATTGAGATGGGCAATCTCCCAAAAAATACTCAAATCACACAGTTCTCCCAAGTCGAAATAAACAATACCTCTATTTTTGAGTCACATGATGCATGTTACAATGCTGGCCCAAAAGTAATTTATATTCTAGAAAGATCTTGCTTGTTAATAAAAATGCAATTTTAATGCTGTGGTGTGAAGTTTCTCTCATTCTTACTCTTTTCGTTTTTGTCATTTAATTGTTTTTGACAGTAGCTCTCTTGCTATGTGAAATGCTAAATCTCAGTCCTCCATGATCTCCTGTGATAAAATTTTAGGCCAATATTAATTATTACTATCAATAAAATATATTGGCTACCACCTTATTATATATAATTAAATATTTTTATGACATTACATGTACGTACGTATATTAAACCTTTCTTTCTAGTATTACAGCACTCTTCTAATTAGCTAAAGAGAGAATAGAAAGAAAGAAAGAACGAAAGAAAGAAAGAAAGAAAGAAAGAAAGAAAGAAAGAAAGAGGATTAAAGAAGCTACTAATTACCTGTGGAAGGGAGATTGATGGGAAAGAACATGAAGAGAGCAGTGAGCAGTACTCTTCTGGAGATCCTCATGGCTATAATCAACACCTGAGTGCTGATCTTTCTAGCTGAAGTTTAATACTATTGAGCAGCTGGCTCAGTGGAAGAAACAGATAAATTTTGCTAGCCTAAGACAGAGAGAACAACAAGGAAGAAGAGAGCTAGCTGTGAACATTCTAAGTTTATAGAGTCCTTTAGTTAATTAAAAATTAGAGAAGTTTAAGGGAAGCTAATTATGAACACTTGGTCTACTTCATAACATGCAGAGCACTGTGGACCAAGTGGTCAAAAATGCAACACTTAGTCTACAAAGCCCAGCATATTATATTAATAAAGGATACAAGGAAACTTTATGAATTAATTAACTTATAATGTTTGTTAAATAATGATATTAAATTAACATAATTCGAACTAAATTTTTTATCTAAATACTATTTATCATAAATTCTACCTGTATATATAGCCATAATCTCATTTACTTTAATATTATTGAAGATTTCAATATAATATAAGTGATGTCAGAATATTTTGTTATCTAATTATTTAGTTTTTCTGGTCTGTTAACTAAAATTATGATAATGATTAATTGATAAAAGAGACATTTAGTAGAGTCACCTTTCTTTGGATGTAAATTGATGAGCATTTTAAAGATTAATTAGGGTCCTTAATACCAATATGTAATCAAATTTTCTTTGTAGGAATAGCTTGTGTAGTTGTTTCTAATATGTAATAACGAAAATCTAACATTGATTTCTATAAAGTTAGTCCCAATTTTTGTTTATAATAAGAGAGAATTATCAGATTCGGATAAAGTTGCACGTTGACTCTTAACGATGAAACACGTGGCGGCACATGCACGGGTAACTCCCATGAGTAGCGAAAATATAGAACAACATGTTAGTCTGCCTTTTCACTATATACATATAATAGCCACATTATTCAACTATGCAAGGACATTTTAAACAAAGAGACATTTTTATATCACATTTCTATTAATTAGTAGGGGCATTGCATTATTTATTAAAATGAGCATTTACATTAGTAAGTTGGGGCATTCTTATTAAGTGGGCCGGGGATATATATCCTATATAGTAATTTAATGTACTCCCTTACCAGTTTTTTTAGCAGGGATATTGCATTACTACGTAGGATGTTTTTTTTGCTATATGTATATAGAGGCTTTTTGTATGTAGTTATGTAACGACTTAATATGCTACATTAAGAGAAAAAATCTCCTAAGTAAAAGAAAAAAGCTCCTACACGTTATAAAATTTTCTACGTAGAAATGAAATGCTTATATTTATGCATGTTGACGTAGGATGTAGGGGATCCCAAGAAACACCGAAAAAGAGAGAGAGCCCCGAGAGACGGCGGCGCGCAGGTGGCTAAGCCAGATGATTAAAGCTTAGATGAGAGAGAGAGCATCCAGAGCAACACATAGAGATTTAAGGTGGTTCAGGGAGGAAGAGGAAATCCCCTATGTCCACCGGGACGAGCTCGAAACGTTTCACTATATCTCAAAGAGGAGGCCACTTGAGCAAAGTACAGACATGACTAGAGCTCAGAAAGAAAAGGAGCTCCCCTGAACAGAGGGAGGAAATGAAGAAGAAGAAGATCTCTGTGCGACTCATCCTCCTTCCTTTTTCTCCTCCTTCTTGAAGCTTTGTTCAAGGATATTTATAGCCGGGTGGAAGGAGAGCTCCGCCCGGGCCTTCCGGAGGGAAAAAAGTATAAACAATGCTGAGCCCACGCTGGTGATCCCACCGCTGTCGGCTACTGGAGGGGCTGGAAATAATGGGTGAAGAATTTGTCTTCTTGGAATCCACGCCTTATGGGAACTTGCAGCGGTTGGAGCATGCGTGCCTTTGGTTTGCGTATTTGGAAGATGCATGCTGCATTGGAAACGATGCGGCCAGAGCACGCTGACAACGATAGGTATAGCAGAGAAACGTCATGCTCGATGTAGTTGGGAGAGTTGAAAATATCAGTCGTGCAGGATGTTTGGGAAGCTCCAAACATCACTCACAATGTTTGAAGGCTTCAAAAATCACTCACGATGCTTGGGAGCTTCAAACATCACTCACGATGTTTTAAGGCTCCAAACATCACTCACGATGTTTGGGAGGTTTCAAACATCACTCACGATGTTTGGAGGCAAACATAGCTTCAAAGGTTAATGCATGATATTTCAAGATGAAGGAGCGTTACATGTATGGCTACGATGCAGCGCTGGAGCCACATATCAACATTAGCCTCCCGCATACTGGAGCACAAACATTTATGTGGGTCCTAGCATGCAAACCGTGACAGCGGTGGATGCGCTGCCTGAGATCTGCATGGATAATCAGGGTGACGCCCTCTTGCCTCCATGATTCCTACAAAGAAAGAGGAAAGAGCAAAATTAGAGAGATGACAATACAGAATAAGTGGACTTATCCTGATGATGGACGAGCAGGCCCAGAGCCATCTCTGTTATGGGGAGATCAGTGGCATACTCTTTTTTGCATATCTGCACAGAAAAAAAAGTAATGATAATAGTAGTAGAGGTCCTGCCTAGGAGGGATTATCTAACCCAATGCTAAAAGGACTTATGATGTTTGGAGGCAAACACAGCTTCAAAGGTTAATGCATGATGTTTCAAGATGAAGGAGCGTCACATGTATGGCTATGATGTAGCGCTGGAGCCACATGTCAACAATATAGTAAGAGAATGACCTTAACGTAGCAGTGAAATGCTATGGTAGCTTGTTTTAAGTTCAACATAAGTAACGATGTGACAATAATTTGTTTTTTCGCTTTTCAATCAATTTGTCGTGTGTGGGGCTTGCTTGCGCATGTATGCGCTAGAAATCTTATGTGTTAATTCATCTAAATGCAATAATTTCTCTAATATGATAGAGTGCAGGCTTTGGCATACAAAATCGGTCAACCTTATCTTTAATTCTATTTCTTGAGAATATCTAAAAGTCTTCTTAAAAGATTCGTAGCTTCCTTTTTATATGATTTTTTCTATTAATTATTGGAACCTTCCACCAAAGAAAGAATATATAGCCACTCTCGTGCTAATAAATTCTTTTGTTTTTGATTAAATTATTTTTTTTTATATCACTCTTCCTAATTATAATAAACTCTCATAGAGCAAAATAAGGATCAAAATAATATTAGTTTTAAAAAGATAATAATAATAATAAATATATTTTTATTATATTTTATACAAATTTTAATATAAAAAATTATTTTATTTCACGTATTTAAATAAAATTATTAAGTTTTTTTTACATCGTAAACCAACATGTTAGGTTCTTGTTTTTTAAACTAATATCACTTTAATGCTTTCATTACTTTAGTTTACTTTAAAAAAATCACAAAAAATGGTGAGCCAATAAAAGATAATCAGTCCCATGTTCTAGAAAGTTTTATCATTTCAAATTTAAACCATAGTGTTCTTAAGTTTCGTCAAAACTGGGCAATTATATCAGTTTCAAAAAAATCGATCTAAAATTCCTCTGTTTTATTTATGCCAAAACTCTTACCTTTTTAAAGCAAAATCTTTTAAAACATGAATTTTGAGTCAAAAATCAAAATTTATGGGTATTATATCGAAACTGTTAAAACTAAACTTATTAAAATCGTCAAAATTATTGAAACTGATACTTATAATTTTGAGCGAAACTAAAATCGAAATTGAGTTTTAAATTTCTTAGTACTTTAAATTGCGTGAATATGGAGTAATGAAATATTAGAAAGATTTGTGTGCTCCTATTTATTTTTATAGTCTAAGAAGTATAGTCAACTATTAATTAATATGTAGTCACAATTTAGAGAAGCTCATGGTTCCAAGCATCATATTCATCCCGGTGGGAAATAAAATAAATCGAAAATTCAAACAAAATTGTATGGTGGCCTTTATTCACTTAGAAGAATCTAGAGAACATGTGGATCATTTCAAATTTTTGATTAAAAAAAAAATATTTCATTTCCAGTTTGAGATTTCGTGCTGGCCCTAACTCCTTGGGCCTAAATGCGTAGAGGTGACAATCTATACCCGTACGTGATTAAACCGTCCCGCCTTGGCCCTAATGGGACGGATATGAGTACTCAAATTTCACTAGCGACCCTCAACCCGCTCCGCCCATCGTGAAATGGAGCGAGTTTGAGTATGAGTCAATTATACCGCTCCGCCTTGTATCCAACTTGATGCAACATAAATATTTTAAAAATCTGATACCCGAAAGATGCATTCCATGAAAATTAAAGTATTTCACTTTTTATAGTAATTTTAGTTTACTATTTTTAAGTATTTATATTTAGAGTTGTAATAGTTATTTTTTAGTTTTATAATTATTTAAAAAAATATTTATTCTTTTTAAGAATGAGAAAAATTACTTGTAGATATTCAAAATTAAAAAATAGTTAGATTTATATATAACTTTTAAATTTATTATACAATTATAATTCTATTTTAATTTAGCTATGCATGAAATTAATATGTAAAATCTTGTAGTATTTTAACTTACGTACGTGATGTTATTTTTTTATATTAAATAGTCTTTGTTGTCTTACATGAATGAACTTATAGTTAAATCATAAAACAGAGGTGGGTCAGGGTAACTCTACCAAACCCTCCCCACTGAGAAGAAACAGAGTAGGATGGGGCGGGTACAGGTTTATGAAAAGTAAAATCAGGATGGAATGGGGCGAGCCAGGGCGAGGCGAAAATGGGTATGAGTAATGAATAATATATAGCGGGGCGGGTATGGGTATTCATAAACTTAATCCAAACCTAACCTGTTCTCATTACTATAAATGCGTTAGAATTTCAACGGACGTAATCAATAAGTTAAAAGATTATTAATAACGCCCGACCTCATGAGATTTGTCTGGGTGGTGTAGTTGGTTATCACGCTAGTCTCACACACTAGAGGTCCCCGGTTCGAACCCGGGCTCAGACATCTTATTATTACTTATTTTGGGAAATTTGAATTCTGGGATAGTTATTTTTTTTAATTTACAATTTGTATTTGAGTTATGGTTGTAATTATTTTGAGCTCTTAATTCATATGATCTTAAGATGTGCTACATATTTCAAAATTCCTCAATATTATTATGCATGTTCTTGTGTTTTTTTTTCTTACAAACTTTTCACTTATCTTTATAAGATTGGAATTGAAATTACTTCATAACTACTCATGTATTTAAAAGAAAAATTAAAAGAAAATTAATTTATGTGTAACTATATACTACGTGTATGATCAAGATCTTTTGGTAGCACAATTTAATTTTTTATAATGAGTTCAAGTTAGTGGAACTCAAAGCATGATGAATAAATTTTTCTTGTGCTTTGGTGGATTGAACAGGGGGAGAATTAAGGTATTCTTTCAGAGATTGAAATGCTTGCTAACATTGCTCGTTTTATTGCATTGTTTTTTTGTCTCACGAACAATTGATGAATGATAGACAAAGATTATTTGTATTGGTAATGAACTTACTAAGTGCCGTTATTTTTCCCATAATTAGTGTTGTACATTCCCAAAAGTTTATCACGAAGAAATGTCACAAAATGATCTGAATGCCTTGTTTTGATATGAGGTAATCCAAGAACTTGCCTTATGCGGACTTGAAGAAGCATTTGCTTGGGTTTAGCTTTATTTTATACATTCGAATACTTTAAAATGTTTCTTTGAGGCCTAAGCTAGGCTTTTCATATAACTCTCATGGCCAAAGAGGGCAAAGAGTGATTATCTGGTGATGTCCTAAGAGAAAAGAATTACTGAAGCAAAGTGAGGCTCCTAGTAGGTTTTTAGGCTGATTAAAAGTGATGAGAGGGCTACAAGAATAAATTATTCCATATCAAAAAATGAGAAAATTCTGAGCTATAAAGTAGATAATGTGATCTCAAATGGTAGGGACACCTTTTGAGATAAAATTATGAGGCCAATGATTAAAAATTATATAGTTAAGTGTGCTTGGGTAGAGTAGTACTGAGATGGATGATCCCCCAAGAGTACTCAAGTCACGCAATTCTCAGAAATCAAAGAAAATAATACCTTTATATTTGAATTACGAGATATTATAATATAGTATTAGAGTCAACATCTCATAGTACGATGTGATTCAAATATGAACTGGGCAGAAACAAGGAGGTTGAACAAATAGGTAGCTAGTAAGCACTTGTCATATTATAACTTTATCCAATAATGAGACAAGTTATAAGAACAAAAGAAAAATATTTGTCTCTGAATTGTCAAGCAGCATAAGTAGGGCCTATAATTGCCCATGTTGTTTAGCCGTTGCCTTATTAATGCCCACTTCCTCATTATAAATATTCTCATTTATGATGAAAATGGGGGTTTCGATTTTCAGACTCAAAGTTCCCAGATTTACAGAGCACTGTTCACCTATCATTCTCTTGTAGCCCTCCAGCTTTGTTTGACTAATTTTTCTCAACAGAGCTTCCCTGGGATAGTTAGCAGCTTATCTCAACCCTCCTTCTCACCTTCTTGGGTGGTCTCAAAGGGAAGTCCCTTCCCCTCTCCAATTTTTCTCATTACCATCTCTTAATTCTCTCACTATTTCTTCTCATTCATTCTTAATTTTTAGTTTGAAATTTTTATCCAAACAGCCCAAATCCCCAAGCTCCAAATATCAAAGAAAGAAATAGAAGATGAATCATGATCGAATCGTCAACAAATATTATTTATTTGCAACCAAATTATGTCAATTCTCATATACAAAACGCGGTTTTTTCTTCTCATTTTGATGACCGCGACAAAGAATCATTCAAAAAATCAAAATTTTCTTCAACTATTCATGCCTTCAATTCTCTTTTCTCGCGTGCTCCCCTCCCCACCGGCCGCCGCCGGAGCCGGAGTTCTTCTCTCCGACGCCCCTTTGTAGCACATAAACGTTCAAGAAGATCAGCAGCAGCGCCCCGTTGAGCACCGAATTGAACAGCGACGCGCCAATCCCATTACACCCTCCCCTGCCGTAATGCAGCAGCAGAACAACCAAATGGCATACGAGGTTGCAGCTCAGAACGGCGAGCTGGCATCCAAGGGGTACAACGAAGCCTGCTCCGTGCGCCGCCGGCAGCCCCACGCCGACCCAGAACCGGTAACCGAAGACGACGACCTGCGCGAGCGTGACCGAGAGGATGGCCAGCACCTGGACGCTCTGCGAGAATTCGAGCCATAGGAATGACATGAGGACGGAAGCAGAGTGAGCGAAGAGACGGAAGGAGGCGTTCGGGCGGCGGCGAAGGATGGAGAAGAAGCTCCGGAGGAGGTGGAGGAAGCGGGAGAGGTAGAAGGCGTAGGACCAGAAGAAGACGCGGCCGGAGGGGCGGGTGCCGACGGGGAAACAGAGGAGCCAGTGAAGGGGAGTTGAAGTCTTGGTGCGGCTCCAGAACCAGCGGGTGTCGCGGATCTCAGCGGCCGAGGAGAGGAGGATGCCGAGGAAGATGGCGGCGGAGGCCAGCGCCATGGCGAGGGAGTGGAGGACTGGGATGGGGCCCAGGGGGAGGGGTCGACGGCGGCCGGAGAGGTGAAGGAGTAGGTGGAGGGTGAGGGCAGCGGCGTGGAACAAGGTGATGGAGGAGATGAGAAAGGACCAGGTGGAGCCCCAGGAGGTGTCGGGGCTCCACCTGAATCCGACAATCGCCGGGTGCTCGGCCAGCCAGTAGACTATCCCTTTGCTGCCCATACGCTGTTCTCTTCTTAATTCGGTGGTTTTAGGGCTGGAGACAGGAGGAGGACTCTCACGACCGAGAGGGAGGAGAACGCCAGAACGGGGAAAGGAAGCCAGAAAGAAGACGAGGACTCCACGTTGTCGTCAGATTATATATATTATTCTGTCATGTAATTAATTAATTTCAAGTAAATTATTTTTTGCAGCATTATTTTCATAGCTAATATATATTAAAGAAAATATTGGCATAATTACTGACAGATCACTGCAATCTTCTTATATTATGAATTGGACACTGTATTTTTTACATTAATATACAAGCTAATTGAATTTTATGATATTATAAATTGTTCTTTGTTCTTTCTAAAAATAAATGCTCATTCTGTGTTATCTCAGCTTTCTTAAGGATATTTCATTCGTGTTATGTAATAATACATATTTAATATGCTCAGTGATACAGCGATGGAGTGCAGAAAGCATCCAGATTGTAGATAAGAGTGTAGCAAATTCTTACTTTAGTAAAATACTTACTAATAATAATACAAAAAAATTAATTTTTAGAGATGCTGAGATAATAGACAATGTAAAATTTGAAATATTTACAAGATTTTAATAGCGCATATGTGTGTAATATTTACACACACACGAATCATATTTATTTGTTATTGACCTGGTAAAAGTATAATTATGCAAACTATATGATTCATTGGAGAATCTTGTTAATACATAGTTTTTATTGATGATTCTATTTGAAACTTAGAAATTTATTTTCTAAAAACAAGTACATGCTTTGTCGGTTTTAATAAGTGCAAAACCAATTAGTTGGAGAATGAAAGTGATACGAAGATTAGAGTTAAATTATTATGGCGAGTATCATAGCAAGAAGTTAAAGGATTCTCATTTAGTGAATGGCATTAATATCATCAAAACTTTTTATAAACAAAGCTCTAAATATAAAATATTAATAAAATAAATATTTACAGAAATTTGTGAGATGTTGGATCCTAATTAATGCTTTAAAGCTTTCCTTTGATGTCTATCTAATTCTAAACTTTTCATGCCCGGTTAATAATTAACTGCATATTTAAGGTTGAAGTTAATTTTCTTGAGCCAGAGATGAGTTCGAGCTCAAATCAATTCATTTTAGCTTTTGCTGCTTGAAATTGACTTCAAGCCTACTACAATTGAGCATATTTTTGCATTTTTAAAATAGCAATATATATATATATATATATATATTGTTAACGCGTGGCTCCGACGCTGCATTCCAGTCATACACGTGGCACTTCGGGAATCTAACTCTTTTTGCATTTTTCTTATTGCTGTTGACTGTTGTTATCTGCAGAAGTCAAACCTCGGGCCCGACGCGTCAATCGACTGAACTGACTAACATCGTGCTCGATGTTTTCTGGCCTCTCTTGAATATCGATGACAATATCCTTCAGCTATGTCTGTCATCGACAACTTGCATCAACCGCATCATTACCAAAGCAGCACGTCTCCCTTTGGCGTATAAACCGAGGACTCGCGTGCTCTAGCCGGTGTGAACCCCCAGTGGAATCACTACAAACAAGGAGGATAAAGCTCTCCGCCCACTACTTCCAGCTCCCCCAGTGGCCGACAGCTGAGAGACTATCAGGATGGGCCCGAAGAGTAACGGAGCCACAAAGATGGTAACAGTAGTTTTAATAAATGTCCTAACAATTTGAGACTCAAAACAGGATTTTTCGACTCCTCCGCGGTGGTGGTAATTAGAAAGATGAGTCATTTATTTAATAAAAGAACTTAATGGGGCAGTTGGTTCGTTATTATCTTTGTATTATGTTATATAATCTAGATGTCATCTTTTGACTAATAATTTTATAATCAAATAGAAGATAAATAATTGCCTTCTTCACATAACATAACATAACATCAAGATAATATTGAACCAAACGCCCCCTGAGTTTCATTGAATTTCAAATTATTAAAAAGATTATAAATATCGTGTTTCAAAAAAAAACTATCACTAGGAAAGAGAATTTGAATGGCAAAGTAATGAAAAACTATCTCATTCCCATGCAAATAATTATTACAAATATTGGTTTAGGGATAAATCAAGTAAAGTTATCGAAACCAAAGATGCAATATTTGACGAGAGAATCATATACAATCTTGTTTAAAAGGGAGACGAGTAAGATCGAGTACTAATCGATCAAGAAGAAGATTCTCGGAATTTCAATTTGAGGGACGTAAGTCTGCTATTATTGATTCTAATGATAAATTTAGGCTTTGTTTGGTTTATAGGTAAAAAATATTGAACTAATATTTTAAATTTATTATAAATTCGAATAAATTTTTTTTTTTTTATATATATTTTTTCTTTTATTTTTTATAAAGACTATTCAAATGTATTACACATCTTTACATCGTCTTCTTTTCATCGGCTCTAGTGAGAAATATTGTTAACAGTGAAGCGACGTAGATTGAAAATTTTGTACGTTAATAAGAATTAAGAACAAAATTTATAGTTTGTTTCCCTTACCAAATAACAAGAGGGCTCCATGACATTAATGTGTACATAGGATTAAAGAAGAGTTTGGTGATAGCACGAGGCACATAGCACATTTAGTAGTGAAGGACTTTCCCATAACAAATGTATCAACGTCTATGTCAATATATTTTCATAAAATTTACAAATATAACATCATATTGTGTATTTTGCAGACTACGAAATAAAGAAGTTATAACTATAATTAGATGTAAAATTTATACTTCTTCGTGATGATATGAATGAAAATGTCTATATGATGCAACTAGAAGTTTTTTAAGATTTTTGCCAGAAAGTTAATATAGACTTAAGAAAAAATTATGTGATCTCAAATAGCCTTCAAAGATTAATATGAGGAGTATAATATTGTCATGCGTAAAATAAATTAATATTATTATTTTAGAAATTTTAGAATAAGACATATTTTTTTGTTGCTATTTGTGGATAACATGTCCATTAATTTCTAGTGCAAGTAGGGGGAGATTTGCAAGTAGAAGGTGATAATTAATATAAATGAAACACAACTGATAAATTCTTCATTAAATTTAGGAAAATCAGCAATAAAAATTAGCATATATAGCTTTTTAATTTTATTTTTGATTTTATATTTCTGGATTCTGGCAGAAAAAATGGATCTAAAATGAATAATGATTGGAACTTTGGGGATTCTATGAAATGAAAATATGTGGGAACTAATTAAATGGGCCAATATGAATACACTTCACAACAGAGGAACCAATAAGTAATTTACTTAAAAAATTTATCTTGGGGACAGAGTGGATCTGTAATGAATGAATTTGTCACGGGGATAACTGACCTAACTGCCGACGTTGATTGTTTGAACTAATTAAATACTGTGTCTCTCTATAAAAAAAAAAGTTAGAATTTGACCAATCAAAACTCTAGAAACAATTTTAATGTGATTTTTTCTCGTTGACAATTCAAAATTTATTATCGTATTGAAGACCTGGAAGAACGTATATACGTGAATATTAGCATACAAGTTTATTCACAAGTAGTCCCCCTCAAAAAAATGCGCATCAATATTTACAAATCAGATGAAAAAACAATGGTAGAAGATAAGAAAAAGAAGTAACACTGAGACTTAAAGTAGTTCAGAAAGATTCTTTTGCATCCGCTGCTCAGCTCAGCTTAAAAGATTCTTACACTTCAGAAAATTTTCTGGAGGATAATTACAAAGTAGCACTACTAGTACAGAAGAGATGAGCTAGAGCAAGAAGAAGGTCGTTGTTTAAGGCCTTGTTTGGCGCGAGGATCAAAATCAGGATCAAAATAGTACTAGTTTAAAAAAGAACAATAATAATAATAAATAAATTTTTTTAATCATTCTACATATATTTTAATATAAAAAAAATTATTTTACTTCACATACTCAATAATTTTTAATAAAAATATCTACTTTATTTCACATCCTAAACCAAAATATTCGAATCGAGTATTTTGGTCTAGGATGTGAAATAAAGTTAATATTTTACTGAAAATTATTAAGTATGTGAAGTAAAATAATATTTTTTATATTAGAATTTGTGTAGAATGATTAAAAAAATTTATTCATTATTATTATTATTATTATTATTATTATTATTATTTTTTAAACTGGTATCATTTTGATCCTGATTTGGTCCTCGCGCTAAACAGGGCCTAAGATTCACTCGAATATTCTTTTTAGCTATTTGTTTTTGCTCTTATTGATAGGTAACAATGATCTTACTTAGAAGAAACCAAAGGCATATATATTCCTTCAATAATTGTCAAGGCGACATAGTGGCATGCCAATGACATAGCGAAGCTTGTGCTTTGACAATTTATTATAGAAGAGTTTATAAATGAATGCCAGACAGAGAGAGAGAGAAAGAGGATGTTGTAATTAGAATTTTAAAAAAAAATTAATAATAAAAAGTTCAGAAAAAGATTCAGATATTAAAATTTTAAAAATTAAAAATCGAGATATTAAAATTTTGAAAACATAAACTTGAATATTATAATACTCTAATTAACATTTAATTTTACATACATTTTTTTTGGGTCTGTTCACTAATGTTGATGGCCAGTAGGAAAATCTATTCTTTTTTTTTCTTTAGATATTAATATGCCATTAATCTTTAGATATATGATTTTCTATCATTAAAAATATATATAATTTCACTCATAAAATTTTAGTGCTCATCTCAAACGCAATGTAGCGTGGTAGCTCCGCAATCTACTGAAAAAAATGAACAGTTGACATGGAAGTCTAAGGACCAAGTATTTTTTTTTAGTGGTCAAAGTTTAGATGTTGATTTTGTCTTTTATTTAATTCATAACCTTGATTAGAGCTATAAAATAATTTATTTTTTTTGAAATTTTTTTCATTTTTTGATGCCACTTTCAAATGTTCACATTTGTGCTATTTGTTTGTTAAAATTATCTATAATTTTTATTAAAATTAATCTTATAAAATATTATACACAAAATTTAATATTAAATTTAACTTTAGTTTATATCTTGTATAAATTCTAAAATAAAGAATTAGCTTTATTTTACGTCTGATGCGCGTTTGTAAACCAAGCAAATTTTATTTTAAATTTTTTCTAAATTTTAAAAATAAAGTAATATTAAAATTTATTTGTTTCTTAATTAAAAATAGTCTCACCAACAAAAAGATGTCCATCAAATTTGCAGTGTTATTTTTCTAGCTTTTAGTGGAGGAGCTTTTAACAAACCCAGCGAGCTTCCCTTACCCTACCTACTCCTGAGTTTAGCTACCCCATCCGCGATGCTGGGGTAAGGGTGGAGATGACAGATCTGACGGTGTCTCTCGCGCACGAAGCCTTCGCGAACGGTTGGGTTGTTCGCGCTAGCTGCCGGATGATGGCGCTGTTTCAAGTGCGGCGTTAGGCGCAGTCTTCCGCTCTAAAACGCAGGCCGACGCAGTGCCTTTCAGGCGGCGGCAAGCTTCTAGGTTGGTGACGGTGAGTACTGCTGGTTTTCTATGCGGTGGGTTCAGGTAAACGCGGTTTCATATTTTGATGCGGCGCACTCCGTCTGCCCTAACTCCGGCAGCGGCGAGGTTCCTTACATCTGTCTTCTATAGATTTTTTCTGTTCCCTCTTTTGATGCGATAGATCCCATCTTCTTGCTCTAATCGCAGATCTGAGTTCTACGCTATTCATAATTGATTATGTTAGTTGATGCGCTGGATCCCCTCTGTTTTTTCTTGGCTTTGTGGTATTCATCTTCATTATTCCTAGTTGATTTGCGATATTTCTATTGTTTTTTATTGGTTCCGTGGTTTTGTGGTTTTTTTCTTAATTCTGCGTGAATTCTTTGCTGTAAACTTGTTTTTATGCTAGTCCAATTTTTTTTTCATGAGATTTTTGCTGCAGTTAGCTTACTGTTGTGGCTGTGCACTTCTCAAAATTTTTTTTTGAGGGCTGATTGTGCATTGTGATGAGCTAGATTTGTGTCATGCTACCCATGTAACCATTCTCATTATCATATTGCCCTATGATGCTTATCATCTTGCTATTATTGATATATTTTCTATGATTCATAGCCATGTTAGCATGCTGATTAGCTAAATTTTATTTTATATAACTCATGTTACTTCTTTCATTGCCATGTTACTCTTTCTTATATGTCATGTTATTGTTATGTCATTGTTTATATTTTTGCTCTTATCTCAATTACATTATTTCAATATATATTCAATGTGATTTGGCTATTTTTTCAATTATTTGTGTGTTTGGTTTTCTATTTATTGCTAAATTTGATAAGTCATTTTACCTGTGCCTCGAAGTTTTAGCATTCTCTCCTAATTACTTTGCTCCTGCGCTTTTTTACTAAGTCTACTTCTTCCTAACTCCCATTTAATGCTTATGTTCTACTACAGTTAAGCAACAGTTTGTATATGAATAAATACTACACTTATATGCTCAGGTATTATACTTGCACTTGTGACTCTTATGAAATATGGGCAATGATGAATTTTTTACTATTAAAAAAAAAATATAGCTCTGATTAATTTTAATGTGATTTCATGTTATATGTTAGTTACTCTTGACATCCAGGTGGAGAGGTATACATAAAAATATTATGCTTTTTTGCCGATCCAAAGGTACCATGAATGACATACATAATTCTGAGCTCAATGCTTTTCACATCTCTTCATGGTGACATTAATTAATCATCTTTGATAACTCACCATGATTGTTAATTTGTGGATAAATCTTTAATAGTCATTAACTATTTCAAAGGAAGATGTTAAATTGGATTTGCTAACTTGTGTCTTGTAATAGCTGTGATATTTGATCTATTGAAAAAATTCATATCTATTTTTTAATATTTGTTAAGAGCTGATTGTTATATTGAAAAGACGTTTTTTATATTTACTGATTATATTTTGAATTTGAAAAGGTATTTTTTTTTATTTTGGTCTTTTCTTTTGTTTATTATTCTGAATTAATCTATTAATTTGTTAAACATAATTTATATTTATCTCAAATTAATTCAGTTTATTATTTAAATAAAAAATTACATTAAACTCTTTATCTCAGCTGAAGTAAATTATTAATGAAGGTAAACTACTCGGGTAGTCTGTACTACCCCGATCCAAACTACCCCGATCCAAACGGTCCCATAATGGAATCAAATCTTCTACTTCATGAGGAAAAAGCGAATCTTTTCCGTCACATTCGGCTCCGGCGTTGGGGGGAGTCTTCCTCTTCTGATCGCTTCGAGGTGCGAAATCCGCTCTCCGCTGCTCTCCGCGCTTCTATGATTAGGGTTTTGGTTCCTCCCTTTTTACCATTTTGATTTAGATTGCGTTTCTTTTTTTTGGTTCTTCGTTGGATCTTGCGTTACGCGTCGAGAGCTATGTGATTCAGTTTTTGCTAGCTTATTTTCGATCTTTCCTGCTTGATCCCGTTGATTAGGAATGTGATACTATTCAATTACAGACGGGTCTTAGAACTGTCTAAACATGGTTCAAACAAGAACGAATGCGCTTGGATTCAGAGCGGTTCGAAGGCACGGTTCAGTACCACCATAAGGGCGGCGGCTGCTACTAGGGCACAGGCGTTTTTGGAATTCAACTTCTGCTCATCTCCTCTACTGCATCTGTCTTCTCCTCCTCTTCTTTTTCTTCGTCTTCTTCTATCTTCTAATCTTTCCTCTGCTCTTCCTAATTCTTCATCATTCTTATCTCAATTCGCTGTAGTTCATCTGAGGAATTGGAAGTATAGTGAAGCAATGAAGTTCTTCCAGTGAACTGATTTCTTATTATTGCTTCTTGCTGTGATTCCTTAATTGCAGGTCTAACAGAATGATCGTTTTCTGTTCTGTGTTCTAATTAAGCCTTAGTTCATGATGCTCCTCCGCCTGCAGATTTGATAATCGTTGGCTTGTTCTACTAGGTCAGGGATCTGCTTGGACTGTAGAAGCGAATTCTTTTGCTTCCTAATTAGTACGCAATATTGTAGCTAAAGACGCTCATTGATTATCATGTAAGAACGATAGTGTTGATGGAGAGGCGATGGGGGCAAAATGACTCTGGATGATAGGGATTTATATCCTAAAAATAGAGAAATACGAGAACAAAGACAAAAGAACTAGTAGAAGATGTGGATAGGTTCAGAGAGATTGGTCAAGTCAAGAAAAATTCACTAATGAGGGGAAAGAGGGTTCACTGGCGATGAATACAATAGTTATTATCGATCTCTGTCAATATCGGGGAAGATGAAAGGTTTTCGTTTGTCTTTTATGAACAATTTGACATCCGCTTGCATAGGAGTATACGTCATATGCAAGGAGCTTTGAAGTAAACCTAAGCTTCCTCTATTAGGTAGAGAGATCATGGAGATCTTGGGGGATCAATTAGGTGCTGCTTGTGTCTGACATTTTGGTAGAACATGCATCTGTGTGCCTCTGAGGTGATGCCATAGGCGAGAATGTCGTTTGCTTGGATAGGGGCCATCGGTTGTTGTTGTTGAAGAAGAAATGGCATTGAAGGGATTGAAGCTTGAGGCAAAGGATTAACTACTTGCTATTGAGCTCGAGATGCTAGGTAGGCCAGACTTGGAGCTTAGGACGTTGCTTGCATGTGGACAAGGGGATTCACTATTAGCCGCACTTGAGCTAGGGAAATCGAGCAAGCCGACTTCTGAAGGGCTTGGGGCACTCTTGGCACTTTGGGAGAAGTTGTCGGGGGGTCATGCGGTTTACCTTTGAACAGTTTTAGGGGTTTTGAATTTCTTTCATACTCTTTTTTCCTTTGTGCATCATTTTATCAAAGTTGTGCTTGAGAGAGCTAGGGGATACCTTTGATAAGCCAGAGGTGGAATGTTTAGTCAATCCCTTGGTTTTTCCTTTGTATGCAAAAATTCTAGGATTGAGGAGCACATCGACATGCAGCTACTAGCGTAGAGAAAGAGGAGATCTTGGTAGATAACTAGGGATGAAGAAGGAATGTCTTCTCAGGCATAGAAAAAAATTAGGGAATGACATTATGGTGGAAGAAACTCTACATAGGAAATCAACCGGGAGCCTTTAGTTCGAGGAAGTGAGGAAATGGATGGCTCCCCTATATGCATCCTTGATGATGCCAAAACGTTTCGTAGGCTAGGAGCATGTTTGGAAGAATTTGGTTAGATGGATGAAGTTCCTTTTGGTGTAGTGGCAATTCTAGCTAAAAATGGCAAAGAGCATATGGTGGAAGTCGAGTCCTCACAAACCGACCTTCCTGAAGTGGGTTGCTTTGCGATAGGTTTAAACATTGACGTTAGGATGGAAATGAGGGGGGAGATGGATTTTTTGTAGTCTCCAGTAGTAGAGGTGGTAACATCTACAATCATTATTAAGGTAGAGAGCGCTAGCTTTAAGGTGCCGAGCTCAAGCCACACTGACGAGGGAGGTACTATTGGGGGCGGTGCTCCTGAGTAACCTTCACAAATTGAGGGTGATCAAATACGAGAGGATCTTTTCCTGCTAGCATTAAAGAATAGATGGTTGAAAAAGGCGTTTAAATATACAATAGAAATTTTGTTGAGAAATCCATTTGGTTCATAATCAATAACCTGAGTAGTCATTTTCAATAAAATCAGAAAGATAGTGGCGATGACCCAAGAAATGCTGCGAAAGCTAGATTTTGGTGTACACTATTGAGTTGTCTTGAGTCCTAGCCTATTTGTTTATTCTCAATCAGTCATTAGATCCCTTTCGGTGGTTGCACCTCTGGTGTTGGTCTCTTTAAATTCTGATCGGATTATGACTAAGGTATGATCTTCTATTCCTCTATAGTTGCTCTTTCTCTCTCTACAATTCAAATTGTTCATTGAGTGATTTTTCATCAGATGCTGCTTACGGACGTAGCTTTAATTTGAGTTTCATAAATGAGATGACATCTTAGATGACATTTAAATATCTTAAAGAGACAATTTTATAAATTTTTTATACATGTTTTCTAAACAGATCACTGATCACAAAGGAGTGTGGAAAGTCAAAATAAAGAGATCGAGTATGGGTATAAAAGAGGAAACGAAAAGCTCAAAAAAACATGACAAGAAACTATAAAAAAATAATTTTATTTTGTGGAGCTAAATGAAAATTTATTATTTTATAGAGTGCAATGAAAAATAAGTAGCAAACCCCACCTGGTGGGATAAAGACTTAGTTTGTTATTATTATTATTGTAAAGGAGTATGAGTATCTAATTTATTGTCCAAAAGGAACTTGCCAATATCTTTAATATTTTTGGGATGCTATTTGTATAGGTATCTCCAAATTCGATTGCCTTGATATATTTCCTGGTGGAAGTGTTCGGGATAATAATGTGGAATGGAGTTTGGATTTATTCAGGATAGTTCTTCATTATGGAGGCTGGAATGACAAAGTTTTCAATCTTTTGAGGTGTTCTTTTGGGGACGGATGTTCTTCGCATCCAAGGGCATAATAGAAAATATTTAAGAGTTATTTGGAGGATGGTAATAGGTTTGGTGATTACCATCTCTTGAAGATGCACATGAATTTTTGCCTTTTTTATTTGGTCCCTTATAAAAGAGGACTGTAACATTGAAATCTAGCTCGAAAGGCTTGTTCATTAAGTTTAGGATTGAGAAGACATCTATTATGGCCTATAACCATTTCTTATTTTATATCTTTCTTCCACATTTCATTAGTTTGCATTTTGTCTGTAGGTTTTACTCCCTCCTATCGTGGTTTGTTGGTCGCTAGAAGGGTCATAAATGTGAAATCAAGTGCAAGAATGGAGGTGCATCGAAGAAGAGGAGGGTTGATGGATTCAAACAATATGATGTTGTGGAAGTGGCTTCCCTCAGTATTTAGCCTCGAAGGTAATTCTTGTTAATTATTTTTTTTTTGCAAATTCTCTTCATTTTTCTTTTACCATCATTTACGTGGTAAATGGGTCCAACTTTCGCTTGTTGATGAGCCATCTCTTTGATGAAAGATCTAGCCTGTCTATTTAGGAGGGGCAAATCTCACCGATAATATTTTGTGGTGCTTTAATTGAGATGATGACTTTTAAAAGATGGAAGATGGTTGCAAGATATGTGTTGGAGCTAATACCTAGTCTTAGGGAGCTGGTCCTTCCCTACAAAATCATTCGGACCCAACCTCCACAGAACTCCGCAAGAATTAAAAGTGACAGCCTCTGGCGGATTAAACAGCTCACAAGGGATTATCATGATTAGGAAATGAAGAACTTCATAGCCACCTTCATCAATCTAGTGAGGACAATGATTGACCTTACGTGAGTGTAGATGGTCCAGTGGTACTAATAATAGTAGGAGCCATCACGCCAAAATAGAGACTAAGGTGATCACTTTTTAGCTTACAGTGATCGCCTCACCTCCAAGGAAAAGAAGACCATGAAGAGAGTTCTCATCAAGAAGGCAACCATCGCTCGACTCGTCACAGTGCTGCTATATCTTTTAGTGAGGAATTTGGAATCTGCAATCGTCCCACTGACTTCTAGGAGCCAAAGTTTGACACTTTTGAGTGGCTTCCAAATCTTTAGGAGCACATCATTGACTTTGAAATGAAACTCATCTCATTCAACATCTCTTATGCCTACAAGTGCTAGTTGTTTGCTAGAGCCCTATCATTTTGGTGAGTATTTAAGCAAACATTTTGCAAAATTTTAGTAAATAAAATGATATTTAACATTTAAATAAAATAGGGATAATTACTTGCACGTCACACCATATCACTTTATTTATGCGTTACCCATCCATTCTTAGTTAATTACGCTATGCACACTCAAAACATTATAAAATCTTACATACACACACTTAAGTTAAAATTTAGTCAAAATCTATTTGAAAAAAAATATTTCGTTAGTAAATCATTAAAATTACATTTTTACCCTTAATAGTATTTTTTTTCTTCCTTGATGTCGCACTAAAGCGCTGATTTGTCCTAAAATCAATTCACGTCGCGGATGTTTCCTTCCCTTACCACAATCTAAACATCAAAGTTTTAAGATTTTCACTCAAAATATATTTAAATATCCTTAAAATAATATGATGAACAGTTCAGATTTTTTGTAACCTAATTATAGTTAGGTTATTGGAAAATTATAATTGCTCATTATAATGAAAACAAGTGAAAGTGTGTGTATGTAAGATTTTATAATATTTTGAGTGTGCATAGCGTAATTAACTAAGAATGGATGGGTAACACATCAATAAAGCGAAATGATGTGGCATGTAGGTAATTATCCCAATAAAATAATATCTTATCTAAATATGAATATTTTATATATTAATGTTGAAATTAAATAGAATATTCTATATTAATAAGAATAATTAGGAGTTGAGTTAAATCTATTTAACATATAGAATAATATTTAAATAGATGAATTTGAAAAATGTGAACGGCTAATGAAATATCTGAATTAGAATATCTAGAATTACATCTATAACACATTTACAACATATTCCAGAAAAAAATTGCAATGATTGAACACTACGATATCTTTAAAATAATTTGGATATTTTAAAATGGAATGAATATTTAGTCATCTTATTGAATTTAATTAAAAATTCTCAAGCTAACTATCTAATTTTGATTGGATTAATTCATATTTAAATGTTATTAAATGTCAATATGATGAAAATAGATTTCAATTAAATGATTAAATGAAAGTCCTGCAAATTAAATTTTCTGATTAATGAAGATTTGAATCAATTACCATATTCAAATCCTATATCATGATATCCGAATTTTTTCGAGTCACATTGTAATCTTAGGCTCTGTTTGGCATTGCTGTGCTGTATAAAAAAGTGTTGTACTGTATAGCGGTATAAAAAAGTGCTGTTGAATAAAATTATTTTATACGTTTGGTAAACTACTATTAAAAGCTGCCATCAAAAGCAGAACTGTTTGGTTAAACTTCTGTGCTGTCTAAAATATTTTTATTTTTAACTAAATTAGACATAATTTAAATACTTTTTATTACATATATTCTATAAATATATAATAATTAACTCATTCTATTAAATAATTAAATTTATGTGCCATTAATTTTATAATATATTTTTATATTATTTTATAGTTTATTTGCATATTACTTATAAATTTTTAAAATAAATTTTATTTATTTTATATTATATCAACATAAATATGTATATTTTTATTTTACTATATTAATAATATCATTTAATATATTTTTATAAAAAATATGAAAATATGAAAATTACGTCAATTGCATATTTGGTTTAATGAAGGGACGTGAGGAAGAAAATGACGGGAAAGATTATGAAGATGCGTTCGGTTAGAGGAGATAAATAATGTTAAGGGTATTTTTGTTCATAATTAATTAGAGCACAATCACTTTTCCAAAAAGCTTTTTTTTTTAGCTTTTCTCTACAGTTGTTTTTAAGCTTTTTGATAGCTGAAAACGGTTAAATAACTATTTTACTAAACACAATTTTTATATTTTAGCTATATAAAAAAGCACTTTTTAATACCAAAAAGCTTTCCCAAACGCAACCTTAGTTGTTTAGCATAGAGAGTTTTTGGCCTCTCCTTCTGAAGATGTGATGGATATCGTAAAATTTGTACTTGTATATGTGTTTGATCTCATCTATTTATATCGACTTCCTAAAACGAGCACATGGGTTGGCAATGATATTTTTAAGCTATTAAGAAGAAATAGTAGATCATATCATTCAAACATATCTCTTGAGAAGTATTTATTTTTGTGATCATGAATCACATGTTGGAGGAAAACAAGGGCAGCATCATGTGGCATGTGGCCATGGCCATGATGAAGCATTAAAGATCACTAGTCAATACATAAGAAAAAGAGGTGCTTCTTTGTGGGGAAATTATTCCAAATTCCTTCAATAGTTCAACATAATGATCATTTTTGTTCACACTTTTCTTTTGTTTGTTGCATTCAAAGCTCTCCTTTACAATGCTACAAAGATAGTCTTGCAACTCGTATGGCTCTGTTTTGTAATAAGAAAAAAAAAATTGGTTAAAATTTTTAGTTATTTTTGAAAAATATGTATGATGTGAAATAAAGTAAGTTGGTTATATTAAAAATTATGTAGGATGTGAAATAAAGTTGATTGATTTATTGAGAATTGTATTGGATTTAAAATAAAGTGATTGTTTAATGTTGGAATTTGTTGAGATGAGATATAGAATATTTTTTTAAGTCTTTTTAAAATAAATTTAAGATTTTAGTTATGGCTAATTTTAATCATAATTTTTAGCTCATTGCCAAACAGGGCCATAAATTTTGTGTAGGTCGGTATTGATTTGTTTCAACTTTTTTGGAAATATTTTTAAGGTGATGTTTGATTTGATGTTATCTATATATCATGATATCTAAATATCATATTTTTGAATAATAATTTTATATATTTTTTAAAAGGTTCATCTAAAGATATTGTTAATCTAAATAATTATTATTTTTAAATAATATGTTATAATATTAAGATAACATTAAATTAAATGTTCTTTTAAGTATAATTTTCAACGAGGATGGAATTGTAATGAATACTATGATATACGCTTTAAGAAATTTGAGCTATTTGGCATGCCATCTCATATTAGACAAATGAATAGCCTAAGAACGGCAGTATATTAATTTGTAATTTGGGTAAATATAATTCAAGTCTCTGAGATTAGACGATTTCAAAAATCTTTTAATGGGACTTCTAACATTGACATTAATATTTCAGTTAGGTTCTTTCATTAAAAAGTTTAAAAAAATCCAAATTTAATATTCGAAGGCTATGGGCATTTCGTTTGCATGCATGGGTCCAATAGCTATTGGTGGAAGAAGGGTGAGGGTATTGTTGTTATTTTATATTTAAAATCATCCAATAGCTATTGGTGGAAGAAGGGTGAGGGTATTGTTGTTATTTTATATTTAAAATTTTTATTTAAAGATGATGAAAAAATAATAAAATTTATAAAAAAAATCTCATTGAAATATTAATGTTAACATCAAGAATTTTAAAATCCTAAGCCTATTTGATATCAACTCTTAATCTCATGGGCCTTGATAATGTTTACCCTATTAATTTTGATTTTAAGGCAATAGAAGATTTAAAAAAAAAGTCTTGAGAAAATTTGCCTTTAAAATAAATTTTCATTATGTCTTTTTGTTATAAAAAATGCGTTCATAGAAGACCTATCAAAATTTTAATGAGTGTTAGACATATCAAGCAAGAATTGAATCCAACTATTGAAGTCTCTATGGAGAATTCGAGGATTGGAGCATCAACGAAGGACGTGGTGATAGAGGATTATGTTGGTACTTGGTAGTGCGAGTGACTTCTCTGAAGAAAAATTTCGCGAAAACATCTCTAAAGCTATACGTTAAACTATTCATTAAAAAAAAAGATTATCTCGTAGAATTGAATGTTTTTAAAGGGTTCTTGTCTGCATCAACCTCATGCTTGGTTATTATGCATTAGTTAAGGGGTGAGAGTTTGGATTGAAGATCGATAGTCGCTCGTGTTTCGATTGATATTTAGCTTGAGCCGAGTTGCTAGTCGTGGTTGGATTAGATTGACTTGCCTCGATCTCTATTTTTAAAATTATAAATAATGTATTTAATTATTTATTGTAATTATTTTATTATTTATATATAAGTTTGTGTTAGTTGTTGTTAGGAATTTAGTTTATTTTTTTAAAGTGATTTTGTAGCTATAATTAATATAAGTTTATATTTTAGTTGAGGTAATTTTTAAAAAAATTCAGAAGCTTAATTTTGAGTTTTTGATATAAATTTATGTTCTCAATAAAGTCCTTGGGCTTATATTAAGCGCATCATGTTAGTCTTTTTAAATGTTTTTTTGTCAATAATTCATAAAGAAAACAAATTAAAATAAAATTTTAATAATTTTTTAATTTTAAAATTAATTTCATACTCTGTTCAACTGCTTTCTCTTCTCTCTCTATCCATCTCCTCCCCCTCCTCTGCCCATTAGGGGCCCTCTTATTGCTCCGTCTTCCAATCTGTCCGAGCGCGCACGTGAGGGAGGGAGGGACGCGTGCGTGAGGGAGGGAGGGACGCGTGCGCGAGGGGGGGGGGGGGGGGGGGGGAGGGAGAGATGACTAAATAGGGCATGGAGTAATCATCTCCTAAGAGAAGGAAATCATTAGTGCAAGGAATCGCTCTTAATAGGCTTTTAAGCTTGATAACGAGTGGTTAAAGGAGCACATGAATTATCCGATATTAGAAAGAGAGAAGAGTTATTGAGTTGTATAAGTAAATAGTGTGTTTTCAATATATAGAGATATTTTTTGGGGCAAAATTATGAGGTTAGTAATAGGAACTCTGTAATTAAGCATGTTTGAGCTGGAGAAATTCTGCAGTTGACCGCTTACTAAGAAGTACTTAAAATTACATAGTTCTCTAAAGCTAAGACGGACAATATTTCTATACTTAGGCATTGGAAGTTACATGGGGCACAGGGTTAGCAACAAAAATTGAAAAAACAAACTCAGTCAAATAAATTGAACCAAAATTTTCTATTAACCGAGTTAATGGGTTGGGGCAAGGTTTTTAATATAAAAAATCAATAATTAACTGAAATTATTTACCCAATATATTAAATTATTGTGCTAAATTATTTCATTAAATATATCTTAGATTATTATAGTTATAATTGTAAATAATGGTAATATGAAATATACTTTTTTTTTATGTTTATTTGTATGTTCACACACATGAGAATGTCCAGCTAGCTATTCACTTATTTTATTATACTTGGGTGTTAATATTAAAATCTTTTAATAAATAATACATTAGATTAATTAATTTATAATTTTAGTCCATTAGGTATAACATTTATGCATGAAATATTTTATTAATATTATTAATAATATTTATATTTAAAATTATTGTGAGTATTATTTTACTAAGACAATGTAAAATATTTTTATGGATATTAATTTTTTAAATAATGTATAAAATTCATCATATTGTTTATGTAATATATTTTGAAATAGAAAATTTATGGTTGAAAACTAATATTTGCAATTAATCGGCTAAAAAAAATTTGATTAACCGAATAATCGTTTAATTGTTAGATTAGTTTTAATTTAGATTTTTGATATTGAAAAATTGATCTAATAGTTAATCACTTTGAAATATAAAAATTTTCTTAGATGACCCATTTACAAATTGGAATTTAAAGTTGAGGACTTAAATGTCAAAATCACAAGAAAATTAAATAAATCTCACTCAAGTCTTCTCATATTACAACTGACAGACAAAAACTATCATCCATTAGTTATCTTTAGCATCTTTTAAGATATTTTAATACAAAGTTGGCCACCTCCATGGTATGCCAATGGAGGGCATAAGGTGTCCAAATGGTAGATAGACAATTCAATGTGTCATCTACGTGAAGTTGATCAACAAAATATGTAACGCTTGTGGCTGAAAAAAGTAGAGAGTAATTGTCGGATAATATCTCAAGAGAGAGAATTGCTGATGTAAAGTGCAGCTCCTGGTAGGCTTCTAGGCCAAATAATAAGTGGTAAAAGGGGCATAGAAATGAATCGTTTTACATCGAAAATAGATGAAAGTTCTTGAGTTGTATAAATAATGTGATCTCAAATGATAAATATGCCTTTCGAGATAAAACCGTAAGGCTACTTGTAACATCCCGTGATCTCATTGTAGAGGTATTGTCGACTTTGGCTTTCTAAAAACTACGTAACTTGAGTATTTCCTAGGAAATCACCTATCATAGTATTACTCCAGCCCATACACACTTAACTATAAAGTTTTTTATCATTAGCCTTATGATTATCTACTTATACAGCTCAGGATCTCCCTCTTTTTTGATGTGAGACGATTTATTTCTGTGCCCCTCTTACCACTCATTATTCGGCTTAAAAGTATGTTAGGAGCCTCATTTTGATTTAGTGATTCATTTCTCTTAGAACATCACCCGACGATCACTCCACGCCCTCTTCAGCCACAGGCATCACACTACCGATTAGAGGATACTCTAATAAAATAATTGTAGTAGACCAAAATGTATTGATTTTGAAATTTGAGTTCTGCATTTATTAAGCGCTAAAGCTGAGGAACCCGATTGCAATTTACATCATGAATATGCAATTGTTTTTCCTTTTCTTAAAATATTGTTTTCTAAGTCTAGTTTATAGGGAAGGCAATGGGACGAGCTTAGATCAGATTTAATAAAATCTATACCCATCACATACCTACTTTCTCCCTACCCCACTTCACCTTACCCTAAATTAATTACTAATAAATTATTTTAAATAAAAATAAAAAATAAAAATTATAATACAATAATATTTAATTAATTGTAATTTACAGGCTGGAGTGGGTATGGATTAGTCATGCTCGAACTTGCCTTATTTCAAATGAGGCGAGGTGAGTCACAAGTCATCAGTGTAATTATAATTCTTATACCTGTCTCGTTAGAAGTTAGTTATAAAAGAATAAAAATATAAATTATCACTCCTATCATTTTCTTGAAAAAAAAACCGAAAAAGTTTGGAGAAAATGTGAATTTAAAGAATAAAAGAATTTAATGTCAATCTAACAATAGTTTGGTGGAAACGTGCCAATCAAGTTGCACTTTTTTTCTGCCTCACCAACCTCACCAAGTATCTTCTAACAAGCGGCAAACAAGTGGGCCCCAACTCTTAAGTTTGGTTCGAGCTTTTTTTTTAGACATGAAAAAAAAAAAATTATTTTTTAAATTTAATAGAAGAGAAATTTATTTTACTACTAGAAAGTGTATAAAATGTGAAATATTTTCAATTATAATATTCGTATTTGTATTAAATGTGAAAAAAAGTTGATTTTTATAGTTGAAATTTGTATTGGGCAAAAAATTCCCCTCGAACCAAACGAGGCAAAGAACACATCCTCCAACAGTATTTCTCCGTAATTTGAATTTTAAAAAATTTATGTATATACTCGGTGCTGTTTAGCTCCTATTTGATTTATGCTCAAATTGAGTAAAATTATTTTTTTTTAAAAAATAAAATAGATTTTATAATTTTCAATATATTAATTAATTTTATTTAATATTTTTATAATTAACTAATTTTATTTTTTTATTATATATATATATATATAATTATATTTATTTTATAAAAAAATTAAAAAAATAGTTATATCCAGGTTAGACATGAACTAAACTGGGACTTAGAGTTTAATTTTTATATTTTAAAATGATTGACCGATGTTGATCAACCTTGCATGAGGGCGCAACCCATGCATAAGGGTGTTAATATGGATCGAAAATCGAAAATCGAAAATCGAAAATCGAAAATCGAAAATCGATCGAAAGATGAATCGATTTTAGATTGAATCGAAGTTGAGTCGATCTAAATGAGTCGACTAACGAGCCAAAAATTCGGCTTAGTAATGATTTCGAGCCGGTTTTGAGCCGGGTAGGCTCGACTCGATCCAGCTTGAAATCGGCTCGACTTAAAATACATGTTATATATAATACATATACACAATATATATATTATAAACCGAGCCAATCTCGAGCCAGATCAAGTCGAGCCTAGCCGACTCAAGATCTGCTAAAAAATAATTGAGATTTGATTATTTCAAGCCGCTTGAAAATTATTTGAAATTGGCTCAAAGTCGATTGGAATTTGCTCGAGCCGGCTCGAAGTCGACCCCAATCGACTTGAAGTTGATTTCGAGTTTATCGAAGTGTGATCGATCCGATTTTGAGTCAGTATTGGCTCTGCTCGAAATCGGATCAATAACAACCCTACCCATGCATCTCTTATGAGAGAGGAGGGGATGGAGAAAGAGGAACCCAAGAGTAAAATAGTCATTTATTATGAATTTAATAGCAAAATTAACTTAAAGATAAAATATTGCAATACATTTGACGTAACTCAAAAGTATTTTTTAAGTTAAAAATTAAAAAATATAAATCTGTTGGACCTCGATATAATTTACTCAACACTTATTAATGTTTAGAGAGATTTACATACATACCCCTTAATTCATCTTAAATTACATATTAAATCCCTTATTTTTTAATTTTACAACTTCACCCTCTAAATCATCTAAAAAAAATAGTAGAATACGTGTATTTGCAAATATGTTCATAATATTTTGTATATATATATTATTAGTAATAAGTATCCAAATAATTATAATCAGCAAAAAGAATCTTTTAAAAATCATGAGAAAAGCCTAAATATGTTATTTTTAAATGATTTAGAGGGTGAAATTGTAAAATTAAAAAATAAAAAATTTAATATGTAATTTAAGATGAATTAAGGAATATGTATGTAAATGCCCCTAATGTTTAATGTACATAATTTCTTTAAATCATTAAAAGAAGATTTTTTTAATAATATTTCTGACAATGTTGGGACAAACACACCTCGATTTTCCAAACGATTATGTTTGAACAAAAATGTTGCTTTCCTCTTATGTCAATCACTAGATAAAGCCTTCGCGAGACGAAATTTTTTAAAGAGATAATTATCTACATGCTACACAATTTAATTTTATTTATGTCTTATCTATCTATTCTTAGTTAATTATGCTATACACACTCAAAATATTATAAAATCTTACATACACATATTTGCGTTAAAATTTAATTAAAATCTATTTTAAAAAATTATTCTGTTAGTAAATTATTAAAATTATATTTTTACTCTTAATAATACATATTTTTCTCTTCCTCAATACTACACTAAAGCGCTGATTTGTCCTAAAATCAATTCACGTCGCGGATGTCTCCTTCCTTTGCCGCCACCTAAATATTAAGGTTTTAGAATTTTCACTCAAAATATATTTAAATATCCTTAAAATAATATGATGAACGACTCAGATTTTTAATAATCTAACTATAGTAAGATTATTGAAAAATTATAATTACTCATTATAATAAAAATAAGTTAAAATATGTATGTAAGATTTTATAATATTTTTGAGTATGAATAGTGTAATTAACTAAGAATAGATGAGTAATGTATAAATAAAATTAAATTGTGTGGCATGTACGTAATTATCCCATTTTTAAATGAATGAGGGCTTTTTATTTATTGTCTCCTGTCATTTTTTTTAGTGAAGAATCGTTTTGATTCTCTTTAATTAAAAATGATGGTTAGATGAAAAAATTTTATATAAAAAATTTATCGAATATTTTATCAAATGAGTTTGTTGAAAGTCAACATCAAAGAAGTTTTTTCTATTATTAGGCGAAAAATAATTGACATGTATACGATTGAGTCATTTTGATAGTGGACAGGAGTATAAATTTATCAATTTTTATGAATTTTCACAATTAATAATAAAAAGGATGAAAATCAATATGCCTAGAAGTATAAAAAAAATAATTTTTAAAAAATTGACTTATGTTAAGTTCGAGTGAGTTAGTCGTAATTTTTGTTTTATAGGATAATTACAAGTTAATATTATTTTTCTATTTTTTTTCTAAATACTATAATTTTTTTTTTAATTGAAAGTTATAATGGTACAGATTAGAATTTAGGATCATTAGTTTTAGGCAAGCATCTTTTTTATTGGGTTAGGAGAAGTTTTACGGTTAGCCACAACTTAAGCGTGAACTCTTTTGGGTTCAAATCACTTTTTAAGCTAAATTAGAGTTTAATTTTTAATTTAAATATTAATTTAATATAAAAAATAATTTAAATATTTATATCGTAAACCGATTGAAGCTCCAATAAATAAAATTAGGTTATTGAATATTTCTTATATAAAAAAATGAAAAACACTAAAAAAGCACAATAAAAAATTATAAAAATTAATTTTATAACTGATATAGTACAATAGAAATAAAGAATTCATATAACCGATTCTATCAAATAAAATAAAGGCACGATGGTTGTTGTTGTTGCGGGCCTTAGTTAGTTCGATACTCAAAAAATTTCAATATAATCGTTCATAGTAACATAATTTTATTTCAATTCATAATATTAAAATATTTTTTTTCTATCCTTACAAAATTATAATTTTCTTAAATTATACTCCACATGGACTTATGTTAAAATTTATAAAGAATATGAAATAAAATAAAATTTTAATATTTAAATTTACATATAATATGAAATAAATATAAAAAACTAATAATAAAAGCTTTAGAGAAATTTAATGATTTTTCTCTCTAATCAAATAAAAATCAATTTATTTTAAATCCATCACAAATTTAATATTAACATTAATATTATTTTACATCTTACGCTCTTCTTAATATTAAAATAATTTTATTTTAATTAAATTTGTACATTAATATATTTTTTCTTTTGTTCAAAACAATTTTCCAATCAAATGTTAAATATAATGTTTCAATTAAATTTATATATATTATGTATATACTTATACATTAAATTTTTTTATTATATCTCTTATATAATATATTCTTATATATACTAGTTGTGCTGGACAATTATATTATAGTTATAAACACAGCTTTCTACCAATAAGATTTACGTAAATTAGAATCAACACCTTTTACTACATTGAAATGAAATGTTTTGGTAAAGAACTAATGAAGAATAAGGCTATTATTGATGATTAGAATTTAATCAAAGTTATTACACGGGTTCCAGGGTATGGTAGCAGGTCACGCTTACTACTTCCTAGAAGACGTGTATCCTCGAATGACGGACCGCCGACCCCTCAAAACTCCTGCCTTCATCAAAGCGTTGTTTGCGGATGATAACGTTGTCGTCCGGCCAGCTCACGTCAGGTTTGCAGCACCTCCAGTGCAGGAACCCCATCAAGATTGATCCTCGCACAGGCTTCCGTACCCTTTGTTATGCTTACAGGTTGCGTCCTGTTAATTTCTCGTGAGGGTAACTGGGTTTGGATATCTATGGTTCCTTGAATAGATGGATTGTATGACAAAATTTGATTTATTTAGTTAGTATTTTGGTGTATATCATTAAGTCATTTTTCATTTATATGGGTAGCAATTTATGGCTAACAGAAAAAAAATTCTTTATCTGAAATTTAAGTTGTTACACATGTTTGGTTCAAAGAGATTTCATAATAATATTGATCTAATTGCAATAATCATCTTATTCGTCGACTATTGTTATCATATTTTTAATTTTTTATATAATAATATAATTCTTTATTGTCTGTAACTATATTGAATAATTTATTTCTAGTTTTGCGAATTTGCATGAGGTATATCTAATGATTTCTTTTAGATTTGTTACTAAAATTTCTTCCTAATAAAGATTACTAGCATTTGTATTAATTTTTAACTGTATAGTTTCATGATTTATTTGTAAAAGACAATATTTTTTTAGTATATTTTGTCTTATTAAGATATCAAAAGTATTTTTTTATCACTATAAATAATTTTAAATTTTAAATTATGTAATTCATTATATATATTTATGATCATTATACTGTTTATATTTGCTTTATATATAAATTCGTAGATTTTTTTTATCAAAAATATAATATTTTTTTACTTTCATTTTTGATATATTATTTTCAATTAGTTTAGATTTTATATGTGATAATGAAGTTCCTGTATTATGCATGCTTTTAGTGTTATGATCTTTTTTTTTTTAAAATTGATAATATCTGTAATATATATTTAATTCTAGTTTATCTTTTCAAAATTTTAAAAATATAATTTACTAACTATGTTTTTCCTAAAAAACAAACCAAATTTTGTATAGTTTAATAATAAAGTGTGCCTCTTTGAAAAACTTATTTTTGAATAAAGTTTGGATTAAACTTAGATAATTTTCTTATTAAAAATTGTACATAATGAAAATAAAATAATTTTTATGTTGTGATATATAAAAAATGTGAAATAAAATTAATTTTTTTTTTAAATTATATATGTAATATAAAATATAATTAAATTTTAAAAAAATTTAAATATAATAACTAATGTTATATATTATGTAAATTTATAGATAAAACTAATTTAAAGCAGTAAATAAATGCTCCTGCATATTAAAATTATATAACAGCAATAAATTAAATCTTTATCAAATTAAGTGGGTAAATTATATAATTTTTTTTTTATTATAATTTATTAAATAATAAATTTTAATTTAATCTGAAATTATTATATTAAAATTATAATTGCTAAAAAATATTTTAGTGATAATAAAGTTTTTTTTTTATATATACTAGTGAATGCAGAACTATTAAAACATATGTTCAAACATTGACAAATATATAACAAATATAAGCTAGATAAAAAATATAATTTTAGCGAGCCATTTAAAAAAATATTAAAAAATATATTCGAAAATATTAAAAAATATGTTCTAAAATATAGAAAACTTCTTCAATCAATTTTATCATTTTATACAATATAATCAATACAAACATTCTTCAATCATTTTGGTGCTTGATAAATTGAAATTAACTTATTTTAATTAATAAAGATGAAATGAAAATTGAAAGATTTGAAACAATTACAGTAGCACACTTTTAGATGTTTAAGTAATAAAACCTAATGTTATCATTTAAAAAGTTTTTACATATCATCAAATAATAGATTAAATAATTCATATTAAAAAAACACGTTATAAAGCAGATAGCAGGATGCATTTTAGAATTACAATGAGACATAAATATTAGAAACAATATGATAAGAGAAATAAATTATTAGAGAAGACAAAACACCTCACATTGACATTCACTTTGCCAACAAACTTCATAAGAAACTAAGTCGACTGCATTATTTGAAGACAATAACAGATTACATTTCCAAATCCTAATGAATCATCAGCATTAGGAATGATGATTAAAGTTAATGAGAGAAATCAAAAAACTGATAGAAAAGGTCACCATCACATTTAATTTACTAAGACAATTCAATCTAAATTCTATAGACTAAATTATTTAAATAGAATAGCAGACTGCATTAAATGAAAAGTAATAAGAAAACATTAATAGATTTGCATCCTATTATTATTTGCATTTGCTAAAACTGTACGAGCATCAACCAGAATGCTTTTTGTACATGCAGTGGGCAAAACATAGTCCATACTATTTCGATATCAATATGATATATAATTATAACAAACACATAGTCAATCTGAAATACTGACAAGTAAGCTATTTATATAACAACAAAAGTAGCTTTAATTTGTCCAGAAAAGCCATGTTGATTATACTTCTTAAGGCGTTCTGCAAGATAAAAAAAAGATGTATAAGTTCAATGAATTAATCTGTACAATTAATGTTTGAAAAGATAATATTGAAATTGGATAATAGATGAATGTGCTATTATATGTGTGTTGTGGCTGAATTACTATGTTATTTATGCTTTGGTTGCAGTTATTGTATTTAATTTATCAACATATTCATTTTTGGTCGTAAGAACACAAAGTAATTCCAAATGACATTATTACCTGCTGGGTTTAGTGAAATGCACGTGCGTTGTATGTGAGCTATTAGAAACTATGCTCAAATATTGACAAGTATATAACAAATATCAGCTAGATACAAAAGAAACAAATATATCTTTGTCAAATATAAGTTAGATCAAATATATCTTGGTCATCGACTCATCTAGAGACAGTTATGTGTGTATGATGTGGATTTAGCACAACTTTTGCTAACAACAAAACAACACTTAAAATAGACATTTGAAATAAACATGTTCAAAAGAAACAGAGTGTGGGTAATTATTTCAAATGTCTATTTTTTGATAATAATTGATGACTAATGTTAGGCGCCTAGCAAAAGAAACAGACCATGTTGTGCTAAATGACATAATGCGAGTTCAATATGTCGTGTAATTGGAGAAGCTTCGTTATTGGCATTCTTCACTATCCAAGGTAGAGCTCCATCGTCTATTAAAAGCGAGTGCCCTGATTTATTTCCTGTCGGGTGGTTCACATATTGAAGTAAATGTCATGCAGGAATTCATCAATGGTATTCTACGAATGACAGCATGCTTGACTATTAAGAGGACATTTGGTTTAATTCTATTGAAATACGCATGTTATCTAAATGAGTATTTTAGAGGAGTTACAAAAACGATATATTACTCTTATTAAGCAAGTAAAAGCTGTTTCTACAAGCTGCAGAAATAAAAGCCATCCTCCCCATCGTGTAAGTGAGATGGTTTACTCCATCCCCCTTCTTCACCTTGAAGCCATCCGATAACACATCATCCTCCTCTGCAAACTTCCCACCCTTCCACCAAAAAATAATAAACACATTAAAGAGTAATCATAAAATAACAATCAATTTTAAATCAATCTAAATTCTAGACATTAAGAAACCACTAATAACATAAATAAATATTGCATTAACAATGAAAACAATGAGATATAGTATGAAGAAAAAAAAAAGATATTCTATAGTACCACTGGAACAGCAGGAAATAGCCTGAGAGTCTCAGTTAATGTAGCATGAAGGTGATGCATACTGTCAAGAACTTCCTCAGATAGGTTTAGCATAAATTCATCTATAGAACTATCATCTCGATTCTGTGATGCACTTAAATCTTCAATTTCAGCCACAATCTTCTCCTACACAAGAAGACTTTTACAAAGCATGTAGAAAAACCATGACAAAGTATTTGCAGTTATATCCTTCCCTTCTATCAAAAAATTGAGAATAATATCTCTCAGATATCAGTCATCTCTGAATCCTTCTTACTTGTCAATACAAATCTTGACAGTATATCCTCCTTTGTTTTCTGGAAAAAAAAAATCATCAACACAATCTTCAGTCAGATTTGATGTCAACATCTCTTCAGTACTGGTGTTCATCTTCTCCCTCTTGCGGCTAATCAGCCGGAAAGCAAACTCATCGATCACCTTCAAGTTCCTCTTCAGCTGTTTCTCCTTTCCAATGTTGAAGTACCTCTTGGCTTCCCAGAAAATATCAGAAAACCTCGAGAAAACTATGTGATTCGAGTCATCGAAAGCCCTCGAGAAAGAAGCAGCAAACTCATTCGACCCTGAAAGAGTATCGAGATCAAATCCAAACCCAACCTTAAATATTGAATCCAAAGTTACTTTCATGAACAGATCCTGAAATAGTTCAAGAACAAAATCAAAATCCAGATAAATTACATAGGATTAAAACAAGCAATCAGACCTGAATATCCACTGAAACAGTTGTTCTTGCTGCTTGCGCTATCTTCTTTGCCAGATTCGCAGCTTTGCGCGAAAAACAATACTACTGAAATCCCTCAAGACTTTGGTTGAGAATTCATAGCTTGCAAGCTTCTTCTGATGGCGCCACTTCTCGCCGTCCACAGAGAAGAGGCCATCCCCAAATAGGTCTTTCATGACATTACGATTGAATTCACCCTTGAAAATTACAGAATAAAAGAAAATGAAAAAAAATGTACCAACAAATCAATATGGATGCTAATAATGACGACATTGATACCCTTGTGTAGTTGGAGAAGTTGGATTTCATGAAGTGCTCAACGTTCGCTGGATCGTTTGTGTAGATCTCGCTGTGGGAGGGCTTTATCAGTCTGAAGGTCTTGTTCTTGCGAGCAAGGTTTGTGTGGTAGCCGAAACACCAACCTGGAAGTATCGGCGTCAGCCGGAATCCTAGCGTAGCGTGGTTACCTGAGGTCTACGGCGAAGTAAAAGAAAAAAAATTATTTTTATATGAAAATAATATGGAAATTGTTTATTTAATTTGAGCAAATTGCACAATTTAGCTCTAAAATCAGAAATCATTATTCAATAGGAACTTACTGTAAATTTACAGAAGCGAAATGGTTATGAAATTACTCCCAAATCGATCATGTCCTCGGCTTTGAAAATAATTCAAAAAGAAAAAAGGAAACCCTAGTTGGAAGCCGGAGATGAGATTTGAGTCGAAGAAGAGGAGTCAGGGCAGAAATTAACCGGTGTGGACGTGGACGCCGACGGCGAGGAGCAAGATGGAGATGAGGGCGAAGTAATACCAGTTGAAGAAGCTCCACGTCTTCTTCCTCTCCTTCTCCGGGAACTGCTTGGCGCCGAACGCCACCACGCACTGGACCTTGATTAGCCAGCGGCGGTCCTCAATTTCCCGGTGGAACCAGCCGGAGGAGATGGGGAGGCACGCAAGGTTGCAGAGACAGACGCCGCGGGCGAGGACGGAGCGGTTGAAGGCGGCGTCGGAGAGGGATGGCGCGAGGGGGCCGGGTAGCGCCGCGAGCGAGGACGCTCTGGTTGAAGGCGGCGTCGGAGAGGGATGGCGCGAGGGGGCCGGGTAGCTCGTGGGGAGCGAGGGGGCAGGATGGCGGTTCGGGTTAGGGATGGGGAAGAAAAGCGCTGTCGCGGTGAAATCTTCGGTCATCTCGAGGTAAGTTGCGGCGCAGCGGAGGGCGACGGCTGTTCTGTTTCAACACGCAAAACTGGAACGAGAGGGCGTGGCGTGAGGCATGCAAGGTATAACGAACGGCTAGGGTTTATCATCAACAAAAAGACAAAAGTTTTTTTAGCAACTCAAAGTCCTTGCTCGGTTCTTTTATGACTTAAAATTAAATTATTTAAAATAATTTAATTAATTTATAATTGAATTGATTTCTTATATAATGATATATATATATATATTTCGATGCACGCGGAGGAGTGAGAAGGTAGGAGGATTATAAAAGAAGAGGATAACGATCTATTATTCTAATATTAATTGCGTTCTATCATAAAAAAAAATTAATTATGAAATTTTCATTATAATTTGGCATTTTACTGTTTTTTTGCACAGTTTTAAACTTGATTTCAATTTTATTTTGCTTGTAAATTTTAAACATTAGTTTCAATTATTTTTGATAATTTTAGTTTTAATAATTTTAGTATAATATATTTTATGCTCTTTAATTTTTAATAAAAAATTTAAATTTTAAGGATCCTTATATTAAAAAATGTGAATAATTCATAATTTTACTAATTATTAAAAAAGTTTTACATCCAAGTACTTCTATTTTTCAATCAATTCTCCATCTTACACCTTCTTCCTTCTCATTATATTTTACACGATATACCTACAAATTTATATAATATATATAAGACCCTACTCAATTATGCTCAACCTGAATCTAACCTGTTTAATAAATTGATTAAAATTTATGACTCATATCTGAAATTTTCGGATCATATATTATCATCTCTACCCAAAATTAACTCTATCTAAAAATATTTCAGATTAAATTCTTAAGCACAAGCCCAATCAGGCTCTGATTAACTTGAACTCACCGTTATATCGACTTAATTTGGATATTTATATGCTCTTAATTAACTTCAATTAATTAAAATTATATTAAAACCTAATGAAATGTTAGTGTTGAATGACTATATTTGATCTCACAAATTTCACCTTAGGTTAAGTTAACCGGTGGGATCTAACTTATGCTTATGAATTTAAGTGAATTTATCTTAACTTAAATTTATATTTTTCAAAATTGAGTGATTAAAATTTATTCAATTTTGAATTAAATTTTGAGTTGAATTAAACTTAATTTTTATTTAAATATTTAATTTGCATGTAATGTGCATTAAATATAATGTTTTATTTAAACATAGATCTATATATTATGTATGTACCTTACATTAATTTTTTAATAATATATTATATATAATATATTCATATATATATATATATAATATTTTAAATATAAATTATGAAAATTTAAATATATTTTTTATATAAATATTAAGATAATTGGGTCAAATGCAAATGGAATAAAATATGAATGTGGGTCGACCAAATTGTACTGCCCTACCTACTCTATTATTATTTATTTTTATATATTTTATAGGGCTAATTCATTTAAATTCCTAAGGTTTAATTACTTGGTTAAAAAAATTCACAAATATCAAAACTGTCATTCAGATCCAAAAAAATATTTTATAGAATATCGTGTTTTCTCCATGATAGAATATATTATATATTATAAAAATAACAAAAATATTATTCTTTAATTTATTAATTTTCAAAATATGCCATCATGAGGCCGTGTGCGGGTGAACGCTGGAGTGCAAGGCACGTAGGCCCCAGCATAGATCCCTTGCGCCCGAGGCCTCAGGTAGGCGACTTGCGTGCGGACGCTGGCGTCCAAGCACTACCGGCCACCGGAGCTCGAGGCCGCGCGCAGGCAACTCGTGGGCAGACGCATTACGCGCGAGGGGTAAAATCGTAATTAAAAAAAATTTAATTTAATTATTTGGATGAAATATTGGTATTTTAAACTGAAAAAATTATGTTGGACTTGATTGGAAGTTTTTAAAAATAACTAGTATCCTAGTGAAGCGGCATATTTTGACGTTTATAGACTTTGCTGGCAAATTAGATAAATCTTAGGAGCCTAAATGTAATTATCCATATTTTATAATTTATTTTCGCACATGGCATTCCCAGATCCCACCTCTTAAGCCGGTGCCTCGTGCTTCTCTTCAGCAGTTTAGCGGTGGTCGGTTAGAGGGAGCTCGAGAGTGCTGGAGAAGCCATGGGAGAGCTTCTGATCAAGGAGACGTGGGAGGAGACGAAGAAGACATGGCACATAGCAGGGCCGGCCGTGCTCACCGGAATATTCCAGTTCTCCGTCGGCTTCGTCACCGTCGCCTTTGTCGGCCACCTCGGCAAAGTCGAGCTCGCCGCCGTCTCCATCGCCCAGAGCGTCATCGAAGGCTTTGCTTTCGGCGTTCTGGTACCTAATTAAATTTAATGAAAATATTTTTTTATTAAAATTATAAAAAATATGAGTTATTATGTTGAAATATGTGAATGATGTGATATAAGTAAGTTATTATTTTGATAAGTATGTATAATGCGAAATAAAATTAATTTTTTATTTTAAATTATATGTATGATATAAAATATAATTAATTTTTGATATTACATTTTATTTATGATGTGATATATCAGTTTAAAATTGATCAGATTAATTTTAAATCGATTAGATAAATAAGAATCTCATACTTTAAATACATAATTATAATATGCTAATGAATAACTAGGATTTTATATGAGCTAAAAATTTGAATTTGAGATGAGTTTGATTGAAGTTGATTAAATTTACTCAATTTTGAGATGAATAAACTGTGTTTTAAATGTATATTTTAAAATTCTGAACGCATATTATAAAAAAAGAGAAAATTCTGAATACATATTCTTATGTAAATATCAAAACTACTATGAATTATATCAGATTTATTTTTACTAAACTAATTTTATTTTTTAAAAATTAATTATAATTGTCTAAAATTTAAATGACTATAAGCTTTGAATTTGAGTATAACATAAGAGTGAGAGTTATTTTAGATGAATTGAAAATTTAAGTCGTGAATGAATGTTAAGAGAGAATATCTATCTATTTGACTCTCATACTGTCACCATAAACATTTATTAGAGGTAATATCTATCTGTTTGACTAATCAATGCCAAAATATCATTATTTTTAATTTTTATTCCACGCTTTTTTCTTTCTTGTTTCATTTTCGTTGGTTTATAAGTTCAATATGTGACAAATATATGTTTTATATTGTGATAGATAATTGTATACAGTCCAAGGTGACACTTGGATCATCCACATTGGTGATTGTATCATCGTTCGAACACCTAAATCACGAAAGTAAAATAAAGAGAGATTGGATTTCCAAGAAAAATCTGAAAGGGATATTTACATAAGATATAAAATTCTGAAAAAATTACAAATTTCATACCAACTTCAAGTTCAGAAGAGTCATTGAAATTCTCATTAAACTCTAAGTCTTACTTTTAAAGCTCAAAACAAAAACTCGAAACGTGACATCAAAAAAGAAAAAAAATCAAAATTATAAACCCTAATTTCTAAATTACCTTAACACTAAACCTTGAACACCGAAAAAGATCTAATAATTCAATTTTTCTTACTAGAGCTTCTATCAGCATACTATTTGTATGTCCAAACTATTTAAGCCGACTTTATCTGAGTTTATCCTCAATTGAGTCTTTTTGAATCTTCTCGTAGATATACTCATTTCTCATCCACCTTAGCATCCTGATTTCTACGACACTTATTTTATTTGTATGTTTCTGCTTTGTAGGCCAGCATTCAGTACCATATAACATTGCTAGTTTTACAATTATTTTATAAAATTTATCTTTAAATTTGAGTGAAATTTTTTTGTCATACAATATGCCAAATGCATTCATCCACTTTATCATCCTGCTTGGATCCTACTATTATTTAAATAATAGTATATTATTTAAAATTTTGGATGACGTGTGTAAAAGCCTCTTAAAAATTTAAAGCAACCGCAGGGGCTTTTTGGATGTGCCTTTATTAGCCCTGTTTGACGCGAGGACCAAAATAGGACCAAAATAGTACTAGTTTAAAAAATAACAATAATAATAATAAATAAATTATTTTAATTATTCTACACAAATTTTAATATAAAAATAATATTTTACTTCACATACTCAATAATTTTTAATTAAAATATAAATTTTATTTCACATCTTAGATTAAAATACTCGATTTGAATATTTTGATCTAGAATGTGAAATAAAGTTGATATTTTTATTTTAAATTATTGAGTATATAAAGTAAAATAATATTTTTTATATTTAAATTTGTGTAAAATAATTTAAAATATTCATATATTATTATTGTTGTTGTTTTTTAAATTAGTACCATTTTGGTCCTGTTTTAGTTCTGTTTTGGTCCTCGCGCCAAACAAAGCTTTAAGATCTTATTTGTTATAGTTGTTGAAGCTTTTTGCTTTATAGCTAGGAATGGGAAGTGCTCTGGAGACACTGTGTGGCCAAGCAGTTGGCGCGGGGCAGCTGAACATGCTGGGAATCTACATGCAGAGATCATGGATAATATGTGGAGTCACAGCTTTGATTCTGACACCTCTTTATGTATTCACATCTCCATTGTTGCAGCTTCTTCGGCAATCAAAACCAATTTCTAAGCTTGCCGGCAAATACTGCATATGGGTGATCCCTCAGCTGTTTGCTTACGCAGCAAACTTTCCATTACAGAAGTTCTTTCAATCACAGTCCAAGGTTTGGGTGATTACAGTGATTTCTGGAGTAGTTCTGGCTATCCACATCTTGCTGAACTGGGTTTTCGTCGCGAAGCTCAACCAAGGGCTCGTCGGAGCTGCCGTTGTCGGAAACGTATCGTGGTGGCTTGCTGATATTGCTCAGATGGTCTACTTGATGTCTGGCTGTTTCCCAGATGCTTGGAGTGGATTCTCCGTGTCAGCATTCGAGTCTCTAGCTGCTTTTGTGAGGCTCTCTCTTGCATCAGCGATAATGTTGTGGTAGGTTCTTGTGCTCGGGACTATCAGCGTTGACATTGTAACATCCCGTGATTCAAATGTAGAGATGCTTCTTCCATTTGAGATCACTTTTTTACCGATTAATTATTCTGATGCAATGAACTTATCCAGCAAAGATGTTGTCTTTCATAATGTTCTAATTTCTCTACTTTTATTACTAGTTCTGATTTTAATGCTCAACACTATTAACCAAGTAATTGTTTTGGTCTCAGTTTGGAACTGTGGTACTACACTGCTGTGATCATCCTAGTAGGATACTTGAAAAATCCTGAAGTCTCCATCAGCGCTATTTCTATATGGTAAGCTACAGCCATGAGTAAAACTTCTTTCCATTCTTGAGATGATTTAATAGATCTTGCCTTTAATTTGTAGCATGAACTTCCAGACATGGCCATTGATGATTGCTCTAGGTTTCAACGTTGCTGTAAGGTATTCTCGACGCTTATTCACAGTATGAACGATGCGAAAATCAAAAAAATATCTAAGTACAAATTGAATTTGCAGTGTTCGAGTATCGAATGAACTCGGATCAAGTCACCCTAAAGAAGCAAAGTTTGCTGTGGTAATTGCTGTTTTGCAATCAGCGCTGCTCGGGCTTATTTTAATGGCTGTAGTGATTGGTGGAAGAACTTACTTGCCCGTGTTCTTCACAGATGACCCTGAGGTGGTGAGGGAGGCTTCCAAGCTTGGTTATTTGTTGGGCATCACTATTCTTATAAACAGTGTTCAGCCTGTGCTATCAGGTGAGAAGAAATCCACCGTAAACAAAAGTTTATTAACGACGTGTTTGGTTCAATGTTATCTGTTTGTTACATCATGTTATTTAGTTTAATGACATGTGTAGATAATCTTCTAAAAAATTTTGAAATTATTTCTCAAAGAATACATCTAGATTACATGACATAATACCAGGATAACATTAAACCAAAGTAATGGTTTTTTGCAGGAGTTGCAATTGGAGCTGGGTGGCAATCCTTGGTCGCTTTCATTAATGTGGGATGCTATTATTTTGTCGGATTGCCGATTGGAGCGATTTTAGGATTCATACTGAAACTTAATGAAACGGTATAAAGAGGCATTGGCTATGAGATGGCGATTTTATTTATGCATAGCAGAGAGAATTTTTGTGATCAGCTAGAGCTTGTTGTGATATTCTCAATCCTTAGGCCCTGTTTGGCAATGGACACAAAATCATGCCTAAAATTACTCATGACTAAAATCTTAAATTTATTTTAAAAAAATATTAAAAAATTATTTTATATTTCATCTCACACAAATTCAAACATTAAACAATTACTTTATTTCATATCCAACACAATTCTCAATAAATTAATCAATTTTATTTTACATCATACACAATTTTTAATATAACTAACTTACTTTATTTCACATCATACATATTTTTCAAAAATCACTAAAAATTTTAACTAAATCTTCTTTTTTTTCTTATTACCAAACAGAGCCTTAGTGATTTGCTCCATTTTCTGATTCTGCAGGGGATCTGGCTAGGAATGCTGGGAGGCTCCTTGTTGCAGACAATCATTCTGTTATCAATTACATTCAGAACTAAATGGCAGAAGGAGGTAAAGAACTAAAATATGCGAAGAACTAATATGATCCAAGTTCATTGCTTTGAATGATTGATTACAGGCTTTGCTGGCTGAGGAGAGAATCAGGACATGGGGAGGAGTAACACATTTGGAACAAATATCAGAAGATAATCGTGTAAATTGCGCAGATTCAGAACAGCAGCAGCCGATCTGAAGAGACTACTTGATGTTTATTGTAGAGAAAAACTCATCTCTGCTATAGATTACATGGCAATTAATGGAGTGGTAGGAATTATGGCTACCAATTTTTTGAGTAATATTTGTTGTAATTCTATAGACTTTGTGGAAATTTATTTCTGAAAGGAACAGAAGAAGAAAGTATGTACCTGTTGCATATCTGAGATTGTATTATGAAAAGATATGTGTGCACATTTGCACTGGTATAAATATATATATGAAATTATTTAAGGGGCTGTTTTATTCGTTATTATCTTGGTGTTATGTTATGTAGTCTAGATGTTATTTTTTAACTAATAATTTTATAATCAAATAGAAGATTTTTTTGTAGATGTATTAAATCAAATAATTGCATTCTTTAGATAGCATAATATAACATCAAGATAACATTGAATCAAATGCCCTTTAAGTAAATTTCAACATATTCGATTTTCTTTCTGTATGATTGAAGTTTTAATCATGAAAAAACTAGTCTACTTCCAAAATATTAAATTCGAGTTTTAGAAAAGCTCACATTTTGAAGGCATTATAAAGTTATTATTATGTTCATGGTTCATGAATATGATATCAAAGATAAGTTTTTTAAGATAAGAATATGGAACATATCATCGGATTGTTAATCTATTCTATGTAAAATTTAAAATTGATATTTGAGTGCTTATCACATGACGTTAATTTGAATGGACGGATGTCTCTAAGCATATTTGAAAATAGACGTGATTGGTGGCTCATTTTAATTATCATTTTTTTTTAATTTTGAGTTGATTTTGTTTAATTTAATTTCTTTTTAATTAATTATATTTAAAATATTTGTATTTATTTTTATTTTAATATTTATTTCTATAAAATTTAAATGTATTGAATTTATATGAAGGTATAGACTAATGTAATTTATTCTAAAATACTGTAATGAAATCTCATTGTCTTTGAAATAGTATATTATATATTGGTGAATGGAAAAATTAGAGTCTTTCGTTAGAATCCCTAAATAACTAAAAAAGATTATTATAGTATTCCCTAAAGCCTTCTCGTTCTATTATTCGCTGTTTCTATCTGATTACAAATCTAGGCCCTCGAGAGTAATTTTTTCAGCCCTAATGTCATTCTCCTGAGGCCGTCATCCGCGAAACTCCTACATCCGAAGCCGCTTCGCCGGCGCTTTCCCCTCGCCGCGCCGTCGCTGCCTCGGCGAACTTGCCACCCGCCACCCACCCTCGACGCTCAGCCTTCTCTCCTCCAACCGCGCACAATCGCCGCCGCTGCGACTTGTACGCGACTCCGCCCTTCTGCGCTCGCACAGACCTGCGCAAACCCTCGCCACAGCCTTCCTTTCTTCCCCGTCACCGGTCTCGCCTCCGCCACAGAGTCTCCCGCCGTCGCCGTGCTGCGCGAGGTTCTTGCTGCTGCCGCCAAGCTTGGAACAGATCGGCGACGCGGCCGCGCTTGGCGCGTTGCTGTCACTTCGTCCGACACCGATCCCGCTGCGGCATCTACTATACCACGGCGTCCTTCTTTCGGTACAGCGACCTGCGCCGAGTGTTGCACCTCCTGTCTGCGCCAAAGCTGCCGATCCCATCCTGTCGACGATCTGCGTCGACGAGCGCGGGGTCGGATCGCTGTTCTATGATTCCATCTCGTAAATCTGGTAAGCCTCAAGCCTAGCTCGTATATGTAATTTCCCTCGAAGTTCTGGTATATTTGAATTGCTTGATTTGCTCATGAATCTGAAATTTAATGCAAGTGGAAATTGCTGTTGGCCTTATTGTTTGTGAAGAAATCTAATTTTTGCATACCCTAATTCTGATCCATTGAAATATCATCGTTCGAGTTTGCGTTTTAAACTTCTGCTCTCTATATATTTAAATCATTTTGCTTACAAGTTTGAAATTTCTTAATCATTTGTGCAGTCAACATCAGAATTATACTCCTGTAATTTTTGTGTGGATATTTGCTATTTCGGACTGATCTTTTAGCGGATTGTGTTCGCATTTATTGTGTTGCATCAATCTAGAGGACAAAGCTTATCACTTTTTCCTGAATAATGCTACACATTTCAATAAATGATTCAAAATTTTGAATCAAATTAGGATTCTTGCGCAGTATCATTGTTACATAAGTAAAAAAGTTAATTTTGTCTATTTGGTACTATTGCTACATAGATGCTACATAAGAATTTTAGTTGGATTCAAAGTTTGGAGCCATTTATGGGGCTGCAAAGCATTTCTCCTTTTTTCTCACATTTCAATGATAAAATTGATCGTGCTAAAAGTTATTCTACTTTCACATTTTGTAAAATTGGAAGATTGAACAGTAAAATTGCAAACCTGATCCTTGACTAATGGTATTATATGATTTTTATATTCAACGTGTAGTCATCCAACATTTTATGATTTCAATTTCTGAAGATTTTTCTTGAAGGTAGAAGTACCAATGTCGAAATATCTTCTCTCTTTTCTGAGTGATCAACTTGCCTCTTGTTAATGGTTCCAAATTATCTCCACTCACCGCGCTGAGCTCACTTGATACACTTTCAGGTGCCGATCACTTCCTAAATGCTTAACAGTATCTCGATTTCTGTCTCCGATGATGACTCCGACGAATCTGTCGGAAGGATGAAGGTCCGGGTCCGCCGGAAGCGCAAAAAGTCGTTCTTCCGCCCCAAGGGGGGCTTTCTTGGCCGGGCCTTGAGGGTTCTGAGCAGGTGGTGGCTGCTGCTTGTGTTCATTCTCGCAATTGCTCTGCTCGTCTTCGAGAGCTTGAAGCTCGGGAAGAAGCAGGGAGAAGCTGTGAAGGTGGATCCACAGCACTCAGAAGGGTATAGGGAACAACAGACCAATTTGAATCGCCTGGATCCCACCACTAGAATCATCAATGGTGTGAGAGAAGGTAATGTGTTTCAATTGCTCATGTTGGGTTAGCCGGTTGTGTCATATACTGCTCACATCATGATTGTATGTATATTACTGGTAAAAGGATTGGTGAAATGTGTGTAGCAACCAAGGTTTATAGTTGTGAAGTCTTTGAAACTTCATGTCGTGCTAGTTGCTTCTTGCTTTTTCTGAAAGTTAGAAGTTGAATTTGACATGGCTTACTTCTAGTGCAACTCTGCAAATATTTTGATGCGGCTATCTCTTACTACTACAAAATCTGATGTGAATGATGATTTCATACTTATAATTGCTCTCTATAGACTGTAAAATTGGCATTCGTTCTTTCTATTCTAATGTTGTTTACAACTTCCTAACATTCTTTTTTTTTTTGCTTTTTTTTGTAATGCGGGAAGTTGGCTGTAACTTCCTTTCATGTCTTCACTTATTCTTCTTCGTTATTTCTCTCTAATGCATTTTGTTTGGTATCTATTTCTTTGAGCATAAGTCTAGTTGCATGTTTGGGATAATGATTTTATTTTTTAATACTCGGTGGAAAATGACAACATAGGTTACAACTTCTGCCTTACTCATGCGAGCTTCCTCTCTGTTCACGTTATAAATAAAGCTTGGTACCTCCCCAATCCATACACTTTGGGACTCAACACGAAGAACGTATCAAGAAAGAATATATGTTGCTTTGTTGCCTTCCCAAAAATTATGAACGAGAACACAACTATCAAAGTATGTCAATCGCTTTCTTATCTAGTTCAATCTAGGTCCAATGATGGAAAGGTCATCAGCTGTGTCTTGAAGTACCCTAATTGCTTCCAGAGAGTCCCCCTCTATCCAAATAACCTCTGCCCCCAGCTTTTCAGTTGGAAGAACTGCCATACATTTCGCAAATGTTGGGTCGAGGCATGCTAGAATGTTTTCCTCCAAGCAGGCCAATCATCTCGAGCCAATTGTTTCTATAGGATTTCTTCCCGCACGAATGTTTCATTTAGTTCTGTTGAAATTTTTTCATTCAACCATCCCTGTGAGATTCGTTGATTGACTCTCGCTCTATTTAGACAACTTGAATAGCTTTCTGCACATGGACAAAGTTATCTCTGTTCCAAATTAACAAAACTTTTCAACAGTAGCCAAATTCCCTGATAAGTTTGTTCTGTCCCGGCAACTAGCTGGAATTCTCCATGCTTCAGTAACCTGGCTAAACCTAAAATCACGCAGCCACTTAGGTTCAGATTGGAACCTGCCTTCTTTTCGCTATCCACTAGCCTTCACGCAGTCATCCAGTTGTATAACCAATGACAATGGTTGGAGAGCAAGTTCATATGAAACACTTGAGCATTAGGAAAAAGGGAATACCAAGTTAGAGTACTCACGACTCCATCTATTCTTTCTACATTGTGTCCTTCCCCATCCTTCTGTGAATGGCCCTCTAACAAAACCCTCGTTGATCAACTGACACTCATCTAGAACTTCTCTAAAGCAGCCATAGTCATCTTCTCATCTGTAGAGATACCTTCTTGTTTCTTCTATTGGTATAGAACCTTGTTGAAGTTGCCTACACAAATCCATGTGCCATAGAGGCCTGAGATAATTTCCCCAACATTTGCTAAGAAAGCTACTTATGCATCACCACCTTTTTGCCATAAAACCTCATAAATCTCTTAGGTGCCACATCCGGATGACTACGTACAAGGACATCAATATGCAAACTAGAAAAGCTTTGCAAATTAACATCAAAACCATCATTTCACATCAATTCCATACCATCAAAACATCTAGTGCTACTCCAAAACAAAACTCGACTTGATATTACAAACACATTTCACTTTGTGAAATTTAGAAAGAAATGATGTCTTTGAAAGGAAAATTAACTAAGGTTTAAAGGTCCTTAGTTGGTTTTTCATCTCATGAACTACTCATGGTCCTGCTAACCTCTGACATTTTAGAACATAGATATTTATCTAGGCAGCCTCAGTCTGCCCTGGGGGCTGCCTTGCTAAGATCTCCATCACATAAGTTAACCAGTTACCTCGCTTAGGTGCCATCAGTTTTGAATCAAGTACATCAACTTCCATTGGCTCCAACTCCCTAGTTCTTTTCCTTATCGTGTTCGCTTGAATACTTAAAGGATGAGCTTGCACATTTCCTCTTACCGGCTTCTTCCACTCTCTAATGCTCGAGGGTGGAACTAGCTTGGATGACTTATAGGTGTTGAAAGCAACTAATGATGGGACCAACTAACTTGTAGGAAGGTGCTTCTTGCCTAGGCTTTTGAAGGGGATAGAACTAAATTTGGAGATTTTTAGCGGGGAATTAGAATTTAGGCCCTTTCCCTTAACATGCTTACCTTTGGCCTCTAGTTGTGAATTACTAAGAATCAGATTCTACTCTAGTAAGGCTTTGGTTTGCATTGGGATACTACCCCACAAGTTGGCAGAAAATCCACCCTTCACTCTGTTTACAAGCTAATTCTTCATCTTTGCACTTTTTCTAATTCCAAACTCTTCCCCTTCTCCAATTCCTTTTGTTCAAGCTCTGTTCCAATGAGACCATTTCTCCTCCATATAGTTAGTTGAGCCCTGTAAACACCTCGGGATGAAGGAAATTTAGTGCCCTTCTAATGTTTTTTTCATTACGTGAATTGGTTCTGGAACTTCTTTATCCCTTGACGTATGATTTAGCTTTCTTTTAGGTAGCGATGCTTTCAACCAGTTTCCATAAGGAAGAGCTCCCGACGTTGAAGAGTCCTCCCCCTCTCACATTCCTTGTAAGTGTGTTTGAGTCTGCCGCATTGAAAGCAAAAGTTTTGAAGACATTCATTTGATAACTTCACAAGCATAGGTCGGACCAAACTCTGGATTTGCATGGGGATCACCCTCTTTTAAGGCTTCTGGATATCAATCATTATTCTATTTCTCAGCTCCTTGCCCCACCTTGCCATCTTTCGATCCTCATCCACTTCAATAACCTCCCCTAGCAGCTGCCCCAGCTTAATTACCATTTGTTTCATCATTAATATGGGTAGATATGCTAGATAGATCCAAATGGGATTGTGATGAAGTTTTACCTTGCTCGGTCATTCTTCGCCTGAGAGCTCTTTTAGATGGAGAATGTGTTGAGAATGTGTTGGTTGAGGATTAAGGCTAGTCCTCCACTTCCCTGAGAATGTTGCCTCTAGAAAAAAGAAAAAAGAGAGAATGGAAATAGGTTGTCTCCTAGGTGTTTGCAATTCAAGCCCTTGGTAAACTTCCAAACTGATTTAAGGGAATTGAACATTGCATCAATATTGAATGGCCTTTCTAGCGATAGCGTTATTTGAAACCCTCCTTTGCTTTCTTGAGATTATCTTTGGAGATTTCCACTGTTGTGCCCTCTTCTTCCTCTGTTAGCTTGAAGTTTGCCTACAAATCCTAGATTTCTACCACTTCCTCCGTGGTACCTGAAACTATCATCGGGTGCTGCCGGTGAGTAATTTTTTGGCACAATGATGTTCATCTTTTGTTATAATTTTTTGAGCTTTCAGTGATTCTTTTGTTTAGTATATATATCATGCTCACTGGGAAGGAATTCTTCCTTTTCTTATGAAGATTGTTATCCAGTGTTCAAGAATATTATTGTAGTAAGAGGAATTTGTGAATCTTTTTTTTTTGCTGGCAGACCGGCTATGTTTGTAGGGAGGATTATATGGATGTGTCTACTGTAATTGACTTGTGGGTTTTTTCTCATTTAAGTTGTCATCTGATTCTGTTGAAACAAAAAATATAAAATCAAATTTTTATGTCCTTTTATCAACTAGAGATTTATTTGTGTTTCTTTCAATGCTTATGCAAATTAAATTTGGTTCAGTTTGCCTAAAGATGCTTAACCCAGAGGAGATACAGCAGCTTGAGTTCCCTGCGATTGCAGAGTTGTCTTCTACTGTTAAGAATGTGATATACAAATCTGACCCTGGCATTTATGCTATTGAAAGCAATACCACATTCTTAAGTTATGCTGGAACTACTAGATTCAACTTATTCACGGGAAATCAAACGCTTGAAGAAAGAGAAGAAAGTGTTACGGTGATGTTCTGCACTCAACACAGTTGCTGTTGGCTATGTTTTCTTTTTAACATGATCAGTCACATACAATTCCCTTGTGCTTTTTATTGATGGCTAATTTCTATTATATATGCCTACAAATTGCATAGCATAGATCCTTTTCTTGGTTGATTACCTCGGGCTGACATTGACTCAAGTTCTGCTGAGTCGCCTTCAACTTGAAATCTAAGTTTTCAACTCAAGTTGGAGTTTGATTTGAGTTGATTAAACTTTGTTTGATTTGAGTTGATTCTGGCTTAGTTACCATCCTCAATAAATTTTATATGCATATTTGTATTTTGTGTACATATGTCTTTATTCTCTGACACTTGTTCTCAGTGCCATCCATACATATTACCTTTTATATTTGGAATAGTAAATCAGATGTATATTCGATTCTAGACACATGAAAATCAAGTCAATCTTGTATATTTCGAGGCAGCTAGGAGCGAGCTTCAAATTTTGGACATATTTGCCAGTCCTAGCTTAGTTTATGTTGTTGTCTCAGGTAAAGGAAACTGCTGAGGTGCACTGCGGCTTCTATAGTGATCATGGAGGTTTTAAGATTTCCGATGATGACAAAAGGTTCATGCAAACTTGTAAAGTTGTGGTATCTACATGTGCATTTGGAGGAGGAGATGATCTCTACCAGCCAATTGGGATGTCTGAAGCTTCTTTGAGGAAGGTTGATTATTAACTCTGGCCCCGTTTGTCTAGGAGTTTAAAATTAACCTGGTTTAATTTTAACCAGGCATATCACATCACACATAAAATTTAATATTAAAAATTAAATTTATTTCACATCCTACACATATTACTAAAATAATAACCAACTTATATCACATCCCTCACATATTCCAACATAATAACTAACTTTATATCACATCCCTCACATATTCCAACATAATAACTAACTTTATTTCACATCATTCACAACTTTCAATAAAAAAATATTTCTATCCAAATTTAATTTTAACCTTCTTAAATTTATCCTTACAAACAAACACACCCAGAACTTTAGTTACAGGCACTGTAACTGTAATGCGTTTTGCTTTAACATGCATCTCTTTTCTGTCAGCAGGTCTGTTATGTCGCATTTTGGGATGAAATTACTCGTGTAGCTCAGGAAATAGAAGGAAACAAAATCGGGGATGACAGCATGATTGGCAAATGGCGCATTGTTATTGTTAAGGATCTACCTTTTGCAGATCAAAGGTTGAATGGGAAAATTCCTAAGGTAACACAATCATCTTTTCTCCAACTGTCCAAGTAACTTCATCTCTTCCCTATATTTGTCAAAGCATTCTTTTGTAGAGGTTTGTCCGATATGTAGATGGCTATCTGAGATATCAAACGGACGTAAAGTAGCCGAGTCATGCAAGTTTTTTAATGGTTTGATCTTTAATACCGGCTTGAGACCACTCTTTTATCCTCTACTAGCCCCTTTGTGAGAAGTCAAAACCCAAGCAAATTTCCAGTCATTCAAACTTTGGGTTTATTCTAATATTGTTTATATTGTTATAATTTTTTGCTTAGGTCTATCTTCTGTCTCTTGATTTTCCTTAAAAGCATCGGTTACTAGTATGAACAATGATTTAAAGAAGTAATGCTGATTATATTTATTTCAATATCTCATCTCATTCTAGATTTTTGTTTAGGTTTATGTCTTTTTTGATCATCATTTTTAAGACTCCCATTGTTTGGGACTTCAATTTTCCAGATGTTGAGCCATCGTCTGTTTCCTCAAGCAAGATATTCGATTTGGGTGGATTCAAAGTCACAATTTCGAAGAGACCCACTCGGAGTTTTGGAAGCACTTCTCTGGCGCACAAATTCCGTGTTTGCCATTTCAGAACATGGAGCTCGAAGCAGCTTGTATGAAGAGGCGAAGGCAGTTGTTAAAAAGCACAAAGCAACCCCTGAAGAAGTTGAAGGTCAGATCAAGCAATACCTTCTTGACGGCATTCCTGAAGATAGAAGGCTTCATGGGAAGAAAGGTATGCTTCTGCCTTCATTTAGTACAGTGTTTCATAAGACAATGAGTCTGTCATAGAAGTCCCACCATATCACTCTTCGGATGAATAAAAGCATATAAAAGTGCATCTTATATAGGGTTCCATCGTCACTTATAAGATTTTTTTGGATAAATTGATCCTAATTTTTTAAAAACTTCGATTTAAGTCCCTGAGGTTGCAAAAGAACTGCAGTTTTGGCCTCAATTAAAATATAATATTAATTTTAAATTTTTATTACAAAAAGCAAGAAATGAGAAAGCTAAATTTAAGCTTTTATCAAATTTTTAGAGGGTGAGGATGTAAGAGTGTAATTGTCTTTTAAAATGTATAAACGGTTCAAACTAGTATCAAATTTCATATTTCTATTAGGAAAAATAAGTGAAATCAAATTTATTTCACATTTTATACATTTTCAAATATTAAACTAAATTTCTTTCTCATTAAATCAATAAAATAATTTTTTTTTCTTCTTATCTAAAATTCAACCTTCGAATCAAACGAGACCTAATAGAGGGACCAAAACTACAACAATTTTACAACCCCAGGGACTTAAATTGAGGTTTCTACAATGTTGGGTCTAATTTGCGATGCACTTCTCACCTCAGGATCCCGGATGCAATTTACGCAAATTATTTTTGTTGCCATAAGCTTCAAGGTTTTACTGAAACTTACTACATATTGGTGTCAAGATCTTAGACCCACAGCCATCCCAATATTTTTTGTGAGTTACCAAGTCAGCCATTAATCTGTTTAAAAAAATTGGTTGGCTTGACCAACACACTTAAAATGAATAACAAAAAATGATGGAGACTGTTAAAGCAGGTCAACATCTTGTTGAGGTTCGATCTGAATTCGATAAATAAACCAACAAATGCAGCCCATTTATGTTTTTAGTCGGCTCGAACCAAACTTGAACCAGCCAAAGCTCACAAACCTTAAAAAAATGACTCATTTAAGAACAACCAGGGAAAGAATTTTTTTTTTTCTGAATTGGAACAGATGACATATAAACATTAGTGTGTTGCTCAAACTGCAGCTCTTGCTGAAGCCTCCATTATCGTGAGGGAGCACAGTCCAGTGACAAACCTCTTCACGTGCGTTTGGTTCAACGAGGTGGTTCGGTTTACCTCGAGAGATCAGTTGAGCTTTCCTTATGTTCTGAGGCGGGTCAAGCTTAAAGGAATGAATATGTTTCCTGTGTGTGCTAGGAAGGATCTTGTCAACAGCATGGGCCATAAACGCAAGGTCAAGCCTCTTCTTACTTGATTGCAAGCCTCACGTTATTAGCTTTGCATTGTTTATTGATTATATCAGTGCTGGGCATTTTTATTTTTTTGGAGATTTACATATATGATATATAAAATTATTTTATTTATGAGAAATTTATTTATGTCATTCCTAAAATAAGCTTTATTACATATTTCATTTCAGAAAGTTATCTATTTATTTTTGTTCCCCCTAAAGTAAGTTATATTATATATTTTACTTCCAAAATTGTTATATAAAGATTAATGACCAATATTTAATGGTCAATATTTCACCCCCAATATTAAGGTCATAGGAAGATAATGGGAGTGAGGGAAAATGTTTAATTTGTAAATAATCGTTTAAAGTTAGGGGGGACAAAAGTAAATAGATAATTTTGAGGGTGAAATATGTAATAAAATTTATTTTAAGAGTGATATAAGTAAATATTTATTTATTTATTAGGTAAGACACCATAAAGATATTAATATTACTCGTTTCACACTTTGGTGTTCATTTGTCACTTGCTGTATGATTTAATCAATTACAGTTAGATTAGTCATTAATTATGATTAGATTAATTGTCAATTATAATTTATTCATATAAATATTTTAAAATAAATTATAAATATTAAATATTATTCAATAATAATATTATTATTTTAGTCATTTGATATATAACACTTTATAATTAAAGAAATAATATTGTTTCGTAGAATAAAATTATCACCGCTTATTCGCATAATTTAAAATTTCAAAATAATTATTTTATAAAGACTATAGTGTGGAGTGAGTGTTATTAATGTATTTAAGGTGTCTCTGAAGTAATATTTATATTTTGAGTATATAATAAATAAAATAATTTTACGTATCATATATATAAATTACTCTTTTATGTGTTTTTTGTTGAGAGATTTGGATAAAGATACTAAATTGTTTTTTGGTAAATTTATACATTTTAGTTAAATTCTTCAAAAATTTATATTTTACACTCGATTCTAAAAGTACATTTTTTTTTAGCTTTGTTAAAGTGAGATTATTTTATCGTGCTTATTTGTGTGAGATTTACTCAGAAGTTTTACTCAATTTGTTGCACTATAATTCAAAGGCATGTGAATCTATTTCACATCATGGCTCAAAGGTTATAGTTTATTTTGATATTAAATGTCATAATATGGGTTCTAATTGTAGAGGTATTATTCAATTTAGCTTTAGATAATCTCAAATTCAAGAACGTTTGATTGTAAAAATTTAATTATTAGTTACACAATTTAACTATAAATTAAAAATAAATAAGATAAATGAATATATAAATCAATAAAAAATATTATCAATAATGACATAAAATACATAATAAGGTTCTGTTTGGTTGGTGAAAAAAAAGATGATTTGAAAAATTTTTGTGAAAATTTTTAAAAAAATATATATGATATGAAATAAAGTGAGTTAGTTATATTAAAAATTATGTTAGATGTGAAATAAAGTGATTGTTTAATATTGAAATTTGTGTAGGATTAAATATGAAATAGTTTTAATTTTTTTTTAAAATTAAATTTAAGATTTTAGCTATAGTTAAAATAAGTTATTTTTTTTTTTGCTAGTTGCTAAAAAATACCTAAAAGTCTAATTTGCTGAACAATACAACAAATCTACGTCTTCTGCACATCAGATTTATTTTTGGCATGTTGGCTATTTATTATGAGGTGTATATTATTTTTAGTAATATTTTTTATTGGCATATATGTTTATTACCTTATTTATTTTATACTATGATTTATTAATATTATAAAGATATTGTAAAAAAAAATAATTGTAATTTTATTAATAAATATGTGTAACATAAGTTGCAGATATATATATATATATATATATATATGGTTAAAATTTTTTATATTATATTTATGGTTAAATTTAATATATATATATATGTATTTAAATTTAAATTTATTTTTAATTAAATTGGATTCGTAATTTATTTTAATATAATAATTATGAAAATTAAAAAAAATATTAAATAATATATTTTAAAAAATTAAAATTAAAAAAATGCCCGTGAATTCCGGTGGCCAGACTTAAGTGGAGTCTTTCTATCAAAAAAACAAAAAAAAAAAGGTGGCCCTGTTGGCCCGTCAAACGTGAAATTTAGACTTTAGCTTGGTCAGATATTACTGAAATTTATTTATTTTTATTCTCTAATTTTCATAGCTATGAATGTCAGATTTTAAATGGTAGTTTTTTTTTTCTAATAATTAATTAAATATATCTAAAATAAACAAAAGGAGAGAAATTTGTGATAAATATTTTAATAAAAAGAAATACTTATATTTATATCATATATATATATATTTATATTTATTATATTCAGCACTTAGATAGAGTTGGAATAATTTCGAGTCCAATTTAGCTCGAATTTAAAGTACTCTTAACACGAATTTGAATTGAGCTTGATTCAATAGTTTTGATATTTGACTTTGAGAATTCAGATAGTAATTAGAAGAACCTATAAGCAATTTACCACTTTAAAATAGGGCTTTAAATTTCACTCGAAACTCGAAGTTCACTCAAGTTTAGCTCGATTCAGTGTCAACTCGAATTTCTCATGGCATGAACTTGGCTTGCTTAAAATGAGATCAACGCATTCATACTTGTAAATCCATAATTTTAAAACATGATTTTATATTTTTATATAATATATTTAAAATAATGAATGTATGTTTTATAATTTACAAAGAATATTCTAAAAGTTAAGTTATTTATATGTGAGCATATTTTTAAGCTTCAATAATATTATTTATTTAATAATTTAAATATTTCAAGTATATTTATAATTATATAAACCTCGATTCGAACTAAAAAAAGAAAAAGCTAAAATTTAGCTTAATCTCTTCTCTTTTACACCCCTGCTATAAAAAGGTGAGAGGAAGAAAACAAGCGTAATATAATTCTTGATAAAGGACAAAAGAGGAAAAAAGGAAAAAGTGTAGGCAGCATCCGTGTAGAAAAAGTACTTCTTTCCTCTTTTATTTATTATTTTATTTATTTATTGATTTTTTTATTTGAATTATCGATTATAAAATATAGAAAGAAAAAAAGGCCAAGGTTCCCGCTCGCTGTCTGAATCCGTTTGGAAAGTTCTTTTGTTGCCGCATTCAGTTTTCAATCGTAAAATAAATAAATGATAATTACCTACATGTCATATTATTTAATTTTATTTATATCTTATTCATCCATTCTTAGTTAATCATGCTATACACACTCAAAATATTATAAAATCTTACATACACACATTTTAACTTAATTCTATTATAATAAATAATCATAATTTTTTAATAACCTAACTATAGTTAGATTACAAAAAATCTGAGTCATTCATCATATTATTTTTAAGATATTCAAATATTTTTTGAGTGAAAATCCTAAAATTTTAATATTTAGGTGACAACAAAGGAAGGAGACATTCGCTATGTGAATTGATTTTAGGATAAATTAGTGCTTTAGTAGTGCGGTATTGAAGAAAAGAAAATATGTACCATTAAGGGTAAAAATATAATTTTAATGATTTAGTAACAGAATATTTTTTTTTCAAATAGATTTTGATTAAGTTTTAACTCAAGTGTGTGTATGTAAGATTTTGTAATGTTTTGAGTGTGCATAGCGTAATTAACTAAGAATTGATGGGTAAGACATAAATAAAACTAAATGGTGTGGCATGTACATAATTATCCCAATAAACAAATAATTCTTTTTTTTTTTATTTCATAGCCTCAACATAATAAAAGATTTTCAATAAAAAAACCAAAAATAAATATTTTCAAACTTATGATTTTGGGTTAACAATTACATCCTTTAATTTGAGTGTATGCATTAATATGGTTCATCTAAATTTTAAATTAATTAAATTAATTTTCTAATTTGAGATAAAATATAAATATATATATTAATAAATATATTTAATAAATTACTAAATCAAATTAGATATTATATTCATTTGAAATTTTGATGTAGCTTTAAAATTAACAAAACTAATCATGTTATCTCGCACTCTCGCAGACATCTCTGAAAATATAAAAATTGATTATCTCGTCGGGACCTCGGTTATTTCTCTTGTGACCTTATCTCGAGGTTCAGGTACTTGGCATTATTCACTTGAAATCAGTTAACTTGTATCTACTCTCAAGACTTTTTCTCTTGAGGTTGAGCTTTCCAAAATCTTCAACATTCACGCGATACTACCTTTAATAAAAGGCTTATTCTCTGGGTACAATTGACGCTATGCTTGATGAAACAGCCATGCGTTATTAACGCAGGCATGTGCATTAGAAAGTTGATCCACAACTATTGTAAAAATAATAACGGACGCGACGTCGAGCCGCAACAGTTATACTTAATTCTTTAAATCAAAACACACTAATTTTTTTGATTTAGTGAGCTTTCCTTGACCTCTTTTCACAGTCTTTTCTAATTCCTTGCAATTTTCTAATTTTCTTGTGTTGTGAGACATTAAATACTTTTTTTTCTTACTTGCATGAGTAAAATATAGAAACTTAGGAGTACTTAGTTCTTAAAAAACCTATGATATGATAGGTGTGCTATCAAACTTTTAGATAGGTATGTTATGGAAACACATTTATATATTTTTAATTACTATTATAACCCTAAGTTTTTATTTTTTTGTTTATATTCTATCTCACAATAGTAATTTTTTATGTTTAAATTTAAAAATATCAATTTTTGATTAAGGGACCTAAATAATATATTTTTATTTTTATGGACTTACATGTAATTGAGAGTTTGCCTTAGGTGCTTGGTGGAATTACCCAAAAAAAATAAGGGGCATTTACATACATACCCCTTAAATCATCTTGAATTACATATTAAACTCCTTATTTTTTAATTTTACAACTTAACCCCTAAATCATCTAAAAATGAAAACTAATAGAATACATGTATTTGCAAATATATTTATAATATTTGTATATATATATATATATTATTGGTAATAAACATCCAAATAATTATAAATCAGCAAAAAACATACTTTGAAAATCTTGAAAAAGATCTAAATATGTTATTTTTGGATGATTTGGGGGGTTAAGTTGTAAAATTAAAAAATAAGGGGTTTAATATGTAATTTAAGATGATTTAAGGGGTATGTATATAATTCTCTCAAAAAATAAGGCTTTAGACTTTATTTGAACCCTAAAAAAGAGTGGAAAAGCAGAAAGTTAAAGCAAAATGACACATGCAAAAGCTCAACATGCACTATTCCAAGTGGTAGTGGTTGTGGAGAAGAAAACTGTTCAATTTCTACTAAATCAAAATGATAAACAAAAACCCTAATTTTTTTTTACTTCAATCCAAAAAATGATAAACAAAAACCCTAATTTTTTTTACTTCAATCCAAATGCAAAGTCTGCATAGAAAGCTCTGATGACATGCAATTCCACAGGCTCCATTGATGGCTAGGGAAGAACTTTGGGCTTCCCCTCTGCCAACCCTGAAGAAAAGAGACCTCAAAAAGGCACAACTTTTTGCCCTTTGTCTCCCTTTTGGTGCTAACCAACTTGCCCACAATTTCTTTATGATAAATTACATTTAGGTCCTTGAAGATTAGCTTATATTTCTTGTATTATTTAACATCATCATGTCATTTAGGGGGCGTTTGGTTTTTTGTTATCCTCGTGTTATGTTATGTAATTTAGATGTTATCTTTTGACTAATAATTTTATAATCTAATAGAAGATTACCAAATACTTGCTTTCTCTAGATAACGTAATATAACATCAAGATAATATTGAACCAAATACCCTCTTAATCAAGCTCCTTCTATTAAATTATTTTAACCTTAAATTTTCTTTTTCCCTTCTTTTATTTGGTTTTACCCAAAAAAAGAGAAAGACGAGTTATGGAAAGATGAGAAGGAGAAGAAAGAGGTGAAGCAAAATGAAAAGAGAGTAGCGAGATAAAGAGGAGCAGAGAGATGAAGATAATGCTCAATTGTTTATATAAAGAAATTGTTTGTTTGTAAGGCGCTCGAGATTATTTTGGCTATAATCATAGTCAAAATAGCATTCAACTATTTTATTAAAAAAAATTATTTTTTTATTATTAATACATAATTTTAATATAAAAAATTAATTTTAATTATATTTTACATAAATATCAAAGATAGATGGATGAGTTACTTCCAATAGCTTTTCAATGAATATTGTAAAAATTCAATTGATTTTACAGAACTTAGCACCCAAAAAAAGTAAAAACTACTCTTACATTCGACGTATTAGTAAAGTTGAAGTCTGAAAAATTTTAAAAAAGATGAATCATAAAAAAACAGTAGTAGCAGATAACATCCCAATAGATATTTGATAGTGCTTAGGAGATGAAGGAGTTTCTTGGCTCACTAAATTGTTTAATATGATTTTGAAGACTAAAAGAATGCCAACTGAATGGAAAAAGAATATATTAGTACCTATTTATAAGAATAAAGGTGATGTACAAAATTGTGTTAATTATAGAGAAATTAAATTAATGAGTCATACTTTAAAACTTTGGGAGAGGGTGATGAAGTTTAAGGAGAGAAAGAAAAACCTCCATTTAGTTTTTATTGATTTGAAAAAACTTATGATAAAATCTCAAGAGAAGTATTTTGGAGAGTTTTAGAAAAAAAAGAGATTTGCACTACTTATATTTAAGTTATTAAAAATATGTATAAAGGAGCTGTTACCTGTGTACGGACATAATAAGGTTTTACTAAGGATTTTCCTATTACAGTTGAACTATACCAAGACTCGGCTTTAAGTCCGTATCTTTTTGCTTTGATTATGGAAGTCATGACTGGACATATCCAAGATGAGGTGCCTTGATGTATGCTCTTCGCAAATGATATTGTCCTTGTTGAGAAAACTAAAGAGGGAGCTAAAGCAAAACTAGAGCTTTGGAGGAATGCTCTAGAATCTAAAGATTTTCATCTTAGTAGATCAAAAACTGAATATATGAAGTGCATATTTAGTTAAGAAAGAAATACTTATATTGAAGACGTGATAATTGATGATAAATTATTAAGAGGAGTGAGCGCTTTAGATACCTTGAATCAATCATACAAAATGATGGTGAAATAGATAATGACGTTATTAGCAGAATTTAAGCAGGATAGGTAAAATGGAGAAATGCTTCTGGTGTGTTGTATGATATAAAAATCCCATCCTGAATCAAAGGTAAATTTTATAAAAATATAGTAAGACCAGCGATGATATATGGTGTTGAATGCTAGCCTGCAAAGAGAAAACATACAAATAAAATAAATATTGCAGAAATGAGGATGCTAAGGTGGATAATATACACAAAAGGATAGAATTAGAAATGAGTATATCTAAAAGAATATTGGTGTTGCACCAATTGAGGATAAACTTAGAGAAAATCGTCTTAGATAGTTTGGACACCTAAATCGTAGATCGATTGAAGCTCCAGTTAGAAAAATTGAGTTATTGAATTTTGCCCATGTACAAAGAGGAAGAGGGAGACCAAAGAAGACATGACAAGAAACTATAAGAAGTGATCTTAGTTACTTAGACCTAGATAAGAATTTAGTAACTGATAGAGCGCAATGGAAATAAATAATTTATATAGCCAGCCTCACATAGTGAGATTAAGGCTTAGTTGTTGTTATTGTTATTGTTGAGATATGTCTGAAAGTAAAATAAAATTGATTTTGATGATAGAGTTTGGATAGAATTTAAAAAAAAAGCAATTTCATTTGGGTCCCTAGGGGAGAACCCAGATTCCACGTAAATCTACAAAAATAAAAATGTTACTAAGTCTCTCCTGCACAAAATGTTTTCCACGTGGTTCCTTTTTAATTGATTCCATTAAGTTTGATTATTGTCATTTTGAAAAATTAAAAATACATATTTAAACATTAAAAATATATTTAATTACTTCAAATTGCTATTCTAATATTAAACTTTTATTTTTTTTTCATATCATAATTTACAATAATAATTTTTAATATTTTTAAAAGAACAAGTTAACAAATTTAATAGAATCTATCAAAAATATCCCATGTGAAAAATATTTTATTCAAGACAGACCTAGGAGATTTGTTTTTATTTTTATGAACTTTCAAAGAATCCAAAGTAAACTTCAGGAATTTAGATGAAATTATTTTTTAAAATACTACTAATTTATTATTAAAATTCGTATATGATTTTCGGTCAAAAACATCATAAGCGGACAACATTAAAGTAATCAAGAAAACACACATCAAATCAAAGTTGATGGGAAAAAAAACTATGAACTAGTATAAAAGGAGTGCAAAATCTCAGGGACCAAATTGTAATATGCACTTATCTCTCACATTTTGTTGCATTTGGAAATGCCAAAGTCCTCCAAATTAAAATATAGATTCTTTGACAAAGAGTACCAATCTCTTATATAGAGGACAATTGAGGAATCCTTAATTATTTTAACATATTTAATATTTTGAAATAATTAGAATCCAAAGCAAAAAGACAAGCTAAATCATCTTTATCCTTCACTTTCGTCCCTTTTGAGGGCAGTTTACCTTTCATTTTTCCTCTTTGAAAAGCAGTAAACATTCTCACTTCAATCCTTTTGTCTTTAATGTTAAGTCATCTTGCATGTAGGTCACATATAGTTTGCACTTTTGTGTTCATCTTCAATGAGCAATGAGATGACACAAATGTAAATGTCTTTTTATTGAAAATTTGCGAGATTACTTTAAGTATTTCATATAGATTTCGAGAAATATTTGAAACATTTATATGTAAGGGTCAGGCCGGATCGAGAACGATCATTTTCTGATCCATTTCAACGCACTTTAGGGTTGTTTTGTACAGTCAAATTAAGAATTGATTCTGCATAAATTACTCAATTCAAATATTAATTTTGTATACGCACATTTATATATATTTGGGGATGGTTGATGTTTGGTCGTTGAACAATTGATATATATTTAGTGAATCTTGATGATGAAATGTCGAACCTCCATTCTCTTGAGGTGTTTGTATTGAATGTCAATTCCTTGTTATACTTTTTGTGAGACTCGCCATTGGGGGTGTTCAGCTTTAGTATTTTTGAAGGTATCAGTGTTAAAGGCCTATTCCTCGTTATATTTTGTCTTAAGAGACTTTGCTATTGGATAATTCAATTTTATTTTCTAATCGGCTTAAGCAAATTAAGCATTATTTCAAAACATAAATAAATATTTTTTCCATTAAATCTATCACATTTGATGCTAAAAATATTACTTGTTTCAGCTGAAGCTAGCCATTTTCAACAATAGTTTAACAAAAATTGGTAAAATCTAGGTGGAAAAATGGCATAAATTCTCATAACAAGATATTTTATCAGCTAAGAAAGTTATTTATTTGTCATTAAAAGGCTACATAATTATTTTATATTTATTATTTATAAGTTCTATAAACCTTAAGTTGAAACTGTAAAAACGGTAACAATTAAAACACAAACCCCTCACTTCTTGCCAAATCCAAAATAGAAACTGAACTTTAAAATCTTACAAAAAGAAATAAAATTTAATATAATCCTTGCAATCAACACAGAAACAAAAAGCTTCAGTTGAAAATCACAGGATTCTGATGCATGAGTTTTCCACAAGGACAAAAACAACAAATGCCTGCAAGGCATTGCACATGCTAAGCTCACCTGCTTGGCTGAAATAGTTCAATTTTTTTTTCAATTAGTTTGCATTAAAAATAAAGCAATTATATGAAAATATTTCTCTGACTTTGCTTCAAAGGTCTTCTATTTGATTATTTTAGAATCGAGTAAGAGAGTTTGACACATGCTCCAAGAAATCCTTGGCAATGGGCCCGTTGGTATCTTGTTGCCATTCATATGGCTTAGTTGGGGGCAGCTGATCTCCTCTAACTGCTGGCCCTTCTTCTTCTCTAATGATTGTGGTGAACTATTCTTGCAGTTCTTCGGAGCTTCTCCATAAAATAGGGACTTGATGACTTCTACCCTGAGCTCAAGGGCTTTTCCCCTTCGGTTTTACTGAGCTTTTTTTCCCTTTTTTAATGGGTTCAATGGCTGAAGAGGGAAGCCGGAGAAGTATACTGAAAACCATGGAGTCAAGGAAGCTGGATTCTGCAAGGCATAAGCGCTCGAAAAGGTTGCGTTTTGTTCTCTCTTTTACTGACCCATAGCTTTTTTGTCTTGTTTTCATGGATTAGTAATAAGCTCGAGCTCAAAACTTTGATAGTGATACCGAGAAGAGACTCCAGGGTAGTGTTCTCAAATCTCCACCCGCTGATCTTCATCTGAAGATGGTAAGATCTTGATTCTTTCTTCCCTGTTTAGTTCTCTAAAGCTGTGATGTTTGCTCGAAAGAGAAAAAAAAAAAGGAATATCGACTCTTTTGATCTCAAGGATATGAAGAAAGGTGGAGGCCGCATTGACATAAAGAAGAAGCCATTAGATTCAGAGGTTCAAGGCCCTTTGAAGCAAGAGGTACTGGGTTTTGCTTCTTCTACCAGTTTAATTAATATTGTTTTCATTTGTAAAGAATCAGCATCATTTGTGTGATCTTCATGCCTTTGACCATCTTTTAAGCATGCTGCATATGTGATGCCAAAACATTTGTTTCACCATCGATTTTGCAGATTATTCAACTGGAGAGAAGGCTGAAGGATCAGCTGTTCATGCGCCGAGCTCTAGAGAAAGCCTTGGGATATAGACCAACAGCCATTGTTTCCTCAAATGATAGCTTCATGCCCAAGGTATCTTTCTCTATTATCTGCATAGACTGCATTAGCATCACTTATTTTGAAACATTATACTAAGTTGAATCAATTCACATTACCAGCAAGCCCTGGACTTGATTAGGGAGATTGCAGTGTTGGAACTGGAAGTCATGCATTTGGAACAGTATCTTCTGTCACTCTATCGAAAAGCTTTCGAGCAGCAAGGAGTTACTTTGTCACCTGTTCCACCCAGTGAAAGATCGAAACCGCCAATTAGCTGCCAAAGGAAGCTGTTTGATGGAGGCAATGGACCTGAAATCTCCTCCAAGGGAAGCCCATTGGTTCATTCGACCCGAATCTTGCCATCACAGCTTTCAGCAAGCAAGCTATCTGATGAATCCTTCTACGAAAAACTCGATGATTCCACCGTCCACCGCTGCCATTCAGCTCTTAATCAACGGGCAATATATTCATCAAGAATTTCCCCCTCTGAAGAAGCCTTGGCCAGAGCTCTTCAAGAATGCCATTCCCAGCCTTTGTCATTTCTCACAGTAGTTAAACTAAACTTTCTCTTGGTACTTTTTGTTCACTTCTTATGGTATTCAAATTTGAATCTACAATTTATGAACATAGGATGGGCATGACAATAACTCTGGAGTGATAAGCCTGGCAGAATATTTAGGCACCAGTGTAGCTGATCATGTTCCTGAGACACCCAATAAGGTTTCAGAAGATATGGTTAGATGCATGGGTGCCATTTACAGCAAACTAGCTGACCCTCCTCTGGTGAACCACGGCCCGTCGTTTTCTTCTCCTACTTCATCATTCTCTTCTACGAGCGCTATTTCTCCGCAGCACAATGGAGATATATGGAGCCCAGGCTGCAGAAGCGAACAGATTCTCGATACCCGCTTGATAAATCCTTTTCGTGTCGAAGGATTGAAGGAGTTCAGCGGTCCTTACAATTCCATGGTGGAAGTCACTTCAATCAGCAGGGATCGCTGGAGATTAGATAATGTCAAACACTTGCTCAATATTTACAAGTGAGTTCAGGTGTTACAAACTACTACACTGTTTTAGTATGAGTAATTTGTCTTTTGGTGTTTCAGATCTCTTGTTCTTAGGCTGGCAAATGTAAATATGATGAAGATGAAGAGTGATGAAAAGCTAGCTTTTTGGATCAATATACACAATGTTTTGGTGATGCATGTAATGATGATTCTACTTGTCTATAAACCTACATGATTTAGTCTATGAAAAAATCAACATGAAGGCATTTTTTTTTTAGGCATATTTGGTGCATGGAGTTCCACAAAGCAATATGAAAAAGGCTTCCGTGCTCATCAAGGTAAGCAACCTCATTGCTGTCAATGACTTCAGATGAGAAAAAGAACAAAGATTATGTTGTTATAATTGAGTTGGTGATAACATATTGTTTAATGTAGACCACATGCATAGTAGGGGGTCAATCTGTGAACGCAAACATGATTCAAGGATCGTTTCTCGGCTGTCGTACGCATTCCTCTGGGCAGGTTCGCCTCCGTTTTGTTACACTGATTTTGTTGCATGCATTTCATGCTTTAAAATAGAGATATTATGGAGATTGAAGGAGTAACATCTATCAAAGAAAGCCATGCCAAACATACTTAGGAGATTTGAACGCGTGGTAGAAAATGAACCACTAAAACGAGTAATAACACTTCAACTAAAATAACAAGAAGAAAAATGGATTGGGATTAACTCCACAAGTTGCATTGGAGATAATTTTAAGCATATAATGCATGCTTGCTCTCTTTGTGCTGTAGTTAGTGGTCTATTTTGGCCTTCTTTGATGAAATAACTATAAAATTTGAATAACTGTGTCATCCATTCAGTGGATAAGAGCATTTATGCTTCCAAGGATCAAGTTAAAAGCCAAAGATGAATGGAAAAGGTTTTACTCCATTGATGAACATGAACCACTCATCCATTTCGCTCTGTCTTCTGGAAGCCATTCTGATCCTGCAGTAAGCTTTCAAGCCTACATCCTCAATCAGTATTTAATTACCTGCGATATCTGATGCGAAAGCTCTCTCTCTCTCTCTCAGGTCAGGCTATACACTCCAAAGAGAGTTCATCAGCAGCTAGAAACAGCAAAGGAAGACTACATTCGAGCCACTTTTGCTGTTCAGAAAGAGCAGAAAATCCTTCTGCCAAAGTTGGTTGATTCTTATGCGAAAGATAAGTGTTTGAGTTCACAGAGAGTGATTGATATGATCCGACGGCATCTGCCGGAGAGCCTGCGTGAGGCGGCAGAGGGATGCCAGCAAGGAAGAGCTCAGAAGTTCATTGAGTGGGTGCCTTACAACTCCAGCTTTCGTTATCTGTTATCAAGGGAGGTGGCAAATCCTCACCTAATCTGAAACTGATTGATTTTGATGTGTTTTGTGAGCATGATCCAGTTTTTGATAGGTTTTGTTTTTGTTTTTATGTACAGATGAGTGTAGAAATTCATGAGATGTGTAGTCTATGCAGATGTAATTCAATGCAAATTGGTGGATTCTGGTTCCTGAGAGTAGACAATGTTGAAATTTTTTAGATTTTTGGTAAAAATTTAACTGTGGGTTAGCTTTGATAATGTCGGATTCTATGAAAAAAATGTGAGGAAAACAAGAAATTATTACGATGGGGATATGCGCCGCCTCTTGATTTTTTTGGTGGCCAATGACGTGGCACAACATGGCCGTCATGAGTCAACTCATTCCTAATTGACCAAATGATACTAACATAATTATGATATGAAATACAAATATAAAAATATTAAGTACTAAGTATAGTTAATAAGTATTAATTATAGACTATATTATTTAAGAATGATAATATAGATTATAAGAATTTTTTATATTTACCAATTATAACTTATATTTTATTTTTACTCATATTCAATATTATTATTTTTATATTTATTATTATAATTTTTATGCTTACTAATATTTATTATATATAGTTTGTACTTAATATTTTTATATTTATACTTAGTAATAATATAGTTTATATTTAGCTCTTTTATATTTTGTATTTAACATTTTTATAGCTTGTATTTAGGAATTTTATGATTATACTTAGTACTATAAAATTTAGTATTTTTATATTCATTTTATATTTAGTATTTATACTAAAAAAATTATATTAAAATATTAATTTTACTTTATATTTTACTTGAATCTCAATATTAAAAATGAATTTTATTTCATACATTTTAAAAAAATCAATTTGTTACATATCTTACATAAAACCTAATAATGAAATGACTTGAAATCATACGAATAATTTGTAATCGTCTCTTCAAGTTTCAACACAATTGGGAGTTAAGATAATTATTCGAAATTAAATTCAATCAAGACCGTTGATTCAATCGCGGACGACCAGGATATGCTAAACCCCAACCCACACCCTGCTTCGGTGCAGCCTGCCAGACTCTCGTTCTCCCGACCGGCCGGCTTCTTCCTTCTCTCCTCGCTCCTCTGCTTGAAGCGCTCGGCACTGAGGCTTCCGCCCACAAAAGGGAGAGCGAATGGATGAAGATGAGAAGATCGGGTTAGTGCTTGCTCGAGCATCGGAGCTCCACTCGAAGATAAGCGACGCAATCGAACGCGGCGGGGGTGAGGGAGATGGACCGGAGGGCGGCGAGGAGGATGAGGAGGAATGTCTTTTCGGCATACGAGACGCCCTCGAATCCTTGGAGAAGCAGCTCGCTTCCTTGCAGGTCTCTGCCTTCTCTGTTTCGTCTCCAAAACACTATGTTCAATTTATTTAGTTTTTCTCTGATTAGATCTTTCTTGCTTGGAAGGATGAACAACTAGGTAATTGCTGAGAATTAGTTGAGCATGTGAAATGTTGTCGCTTCTTTGCATAGTCGCCCGTGCGGCAAAAAAATGTGTTGTTCATCCTCCATAGTTCCATAGTTTGTTAGGTTCTATGCGTAAGTTAAGGCCTATGGACATAAATTCATTTCATGGCTTTTTTTAAGAGGCTTTTTAGGTCTCTTAATGCATTATGTGAATGTTAAAATTTGCATTTCTTGACTCAGCTGAGGTTCTGTGAATGGTATTTCTTGTGAATATATTACTTATCATCAGTTTTTGGGTTGCTAGTTCTCCTTTATCAGGATCATTGTACTAGTATATCGAGTAGGGAAACCTTGAGACCAGTTGGAGTGGAGATTTGAAGGTAAGCTTTGAATGCTTTTGCTGGGGAAATCTTTTATTTTTGTTGGATAAGAAGCTGATAGATATATATCATATTGAGTATTCAAATCCAATTACAATGACAACAACAGCAAAAGGCCATAATCTTGACTGCTTTGGTTTGCATATGAGGCAAGGAAGCACGTACACCTCTATCCATCCAAACGTGTCCTTTGGTGTCCTCATATCCTTGTGCCATGTCTGTTCTTCCTACGTGCTTTTGTAATATTATGCAAAAGCTATGGCAACTTACACTATTATATATGTATTTATTTTTGACTGTTGTATTATTTGTCGTATCTTGCCATATCAGTGTCCTAGTATCCCTTATCATGTCCGTGCTTCCTACCTATGAGGAATCCTTCATAAGAAGTAATAGGTTGGCTTTCAACCTATTGTAACTCTACTTTAGTCAGTCTTTGGACCCGTTATGCGAGAATAAATGATAAAGATTAATAGAGATAGACTCAATTATTCAAACCAATTGCTAGGATTTAATACCTTCTGAGATAGAACAAGCTTTTTCTGCAGGATTTCATCTGAATAATGTTTATACTAAATATGGGCATACAGTATGTTCTTGAATTAAAAAAGATGATTACATTCGGGTAAAATTCTTAAGTTGTTACTTCGTTAATATTCGGGGAGTATGAGCATCAAAATAAAGTGAAAAAGCTTTATTTGTCAGTTGCACTTGATTATTTAGGAGCATTATTGTGAATAAAAAACAAAATCTACAGCAAGAAAAATGTAGTCTAGTGCATCTCTCTATTGATTCATAAGTCTGCAGCATTACCATTTATTTCTTGCTGAAGATATTACTAAGTTCCTACATAGAGCATTCATAACAAGTCAGCTTATCTGCTATCCTTGCAGATATCCATTACCATTCTTGAATTTTGAATGATAATATTATGTGTTACTTCTCCACCAGAACAGTTATCATGAAACAATTAACCATCAAGCACCTTTTACTTGACGCAAAGGACCTTCCTGATTGAACTACAAATTTTTTTGAAGGAGCCAACCAATCATGAGATAGACGATTCTTTGACATAATTGCAAAATAGGAATAATCGCGTCGAATAATATTCAAAGGTAAAAGCCACGTAGCCCAATAAATTGGCCAATAGTGCATTAGGGGTGTAATCACTAGATTATCCAATAAATAAAGCCTATAACCCACTGAATAATCCAATGTTTAAAGCCATAACCTGCTACTAGTCAATTTATTGGGCAATTTGTTGAGTTCTGCAGTAAGGACCATCTTCAAAAGTTAAATAAGACATTGCTCCAACAAATCAGGTTCATGACCAAAAAGCCGAGTGTGTTTGTATCACAAGGTAATGAGGTATTGCTGTATTATTTGGAATATTGCTCGAATTGGAAGCGCACATAAGACTAACCAAATGGGAAATTTCTTCCTTTTTTGTGTGTATTTGCTTTAAACAGTTTTCTTCCATGAAACTATCTAGTTGCAACAGTTCTTTTTCTTAAATCTACGTTTTTTTATATGGTTTCTGATATTTCTTACACGATTTTGAAAATTTCCTTTTTATCTTTGAAAGCTTTCTCTGTATCACTTCTGCTGTTTCTATTATTTTCTTTTCCCTTGGATTGGTAGTTTACATAACTTGCCCTATCACTCTACTATTGTCAGACTTTGATGTATTGAACATATACTATAGCCTCTCCAAAATACTCCCTCTTTCTCTTTCTCCTCCTCCCTATTCTCTTTTCTTGGTGCTTTCCATTTACTTTGGTAACATCTTGCAATCTAAATGTAACAGTATTGTTCGCTTTAGTTTTACAGAACTACGTGATTTAGGTACTTTTTAGGAGGTCACTCATTCCAGTACTACTTAAGCTCAAATACGCTTAACTATGGAGTTTCCCATCATTAGCCTCTTGAATTTGCCTCAAAAACGCCTCTATCATTTGAGATCACGTTATTTACTTATATAACTTAGAAACTCTTTCCTTTTTCGATCTGAGATGATTTATTCCTATGTCTTTCCGCTTAGAAACCTGCTAGGAGCCGCTTTTTATTTGAGTGATTTCGATTCAATCATATAGATATCACCCCGGTGTTCGCTCCTAGTCCTCTTCGGTTTCGAGTTATCACAACTTTCTTTTCCACAAGTATCCCAAGCACAAAATTTTACTGATATGAAATTTAGCACAACATCCTGACTTTTTTTTTGGTCACAGGCTTTGCACCAGCAACAAAGATACGAGAGAGAAGCGGCCTTAGCCCAGATTGATCGCAGCCGCAGGAAATTGCTCAGCAAGCTTAAAGAATGCAAGGGAGATGAGCTTGAAGTGATCCACGAGGCTGCCGCCTTTGCTAGCGAAACTGCCGAGCACGATGACAGCTTCCTCCTTCCTCCATACCCTACCCACCTTCCTGATCTATTTGTTCTGAATGATCTCTACCCAACTTCACAGTCTAGCTTGAAGAGCAAGCCCTCTGAAAACTGCAAGCACATGAATCAGTCTCAAAATAAGCCAAGAGGAATGAGATTAGTATTGGGATTGGCTGCTAAGTCAGCCATTGCTTTTGTTGGTATTGTTTCTGTTCTGAATTTGGCTGGTTTAGGGCCTGAAATAAGGAAGAAGAAGTTCAAATTGAATCTATTGGGGCTTTTGCCAAAACCTGCAAAGGAGAAAGAGCAACCAATGCAGTGTCCCCCTGGAAAGGTGCTGCTGATTGAAGATGGGAAAGCCCGCTGCATTGTGAAAGAGCGCATAGAAATCCCATTTGGTGCAGATGCTGGTAATCCCAACATACCTATTGGGTTTGGCTAGAAATAGAAATATTTTCAACTTGTAAATTTTTTGTTTGTATTTCTCCTTGTGAGATAAAAAAAAAAAGCATTTCTCTTTGTGTACTTTTTAGACTTCATAGTTTCTGCGGACATTCGTATATGACTTTTAGGTCCTGGTTGACTTAAAAAGATCAAAACCAAAACTAAAATGATACTAATTTAAAAAATAATAATAATAATAAATATTTTTTTTAATTATTATATACAAATTTTAATATAAAATAATATTATTTTATTTGGCATACTCAATAATTTATAAAAAGATATTAATTTTATTTCATATTTTAGATTAAAATATTTAATTTAAATATTATTTTGGTCTAAAATGTGAAATAAAATAGATATTTTTATTAAAATTTATGAATATATAAAGTAATATAATATTTTATTATATTAGAATTTATGCAAAATAATTAAAAAAAAATATTTATTATAATTTTGTTTTTTAAAATTAGTACTATTTTGGTTCTGATTTCGGTCCTCGTGTCGAACAGAGTTTTTGGTTAATAGCAGTTAAGTCATTTTAGCTTTAATTTATATGTTATTAATTTTTAAAATAATTAAATTAGTTTTCTAGTTTGAAATAAAATATAAATGAGTAATTTGATATTCATTAAGAGATCCAAAAAAGAACATTATTTTTAATTATTAATTAAATTCAGAAGTCATTTTCATCTAGATTTTTGATATAGTTTTTAAATTAACTAAGACTATTTATTACTATGAGAGAACTCCTTTTATTAAAATTTTCAATTAAAGCTGATAAATTTATTTATATATTATTTCAAATTTGTGGATTAATTTAGTTAATCTAAAAATTTGAAAGATCTAATTGGCTATAGACCTAAACTAAATAGACCAATTTTTTAATGACATGGTAAATTGATTATAAGAGGACTGTTGATAGTTAAATTTTATGTAAGTATGGATAAATATAGGATTAAAGTTAAGGAAAAAATATTGGATATATATGAGAATATTTTATATCTTAATGGATGCATTTTAAAATTGTGTGGCCTATGAGTCAAAAGTGGGTGATAGTAAGCTGTTACATTAATTGCCCTGCAATATTTTTTAAATTCAATCTCTATCTCAAAAATGAAAGAATATAAAATAGGGCTTATCCTAAAATAAAAAATAAAAAAAGGGCTTATCCTAAATTTCTATTAATTTTTAGAAGAAGGAATATAAAAAAGAGTAAATTGCATTTAAGTCATGAAATACCTTTTATAAAAAAAATTCATTTTAGGTCTTCCAACCTCGGAGCTGGAATACAATTTACCCTTATTTCAAATATTTTGTATATCTCAAGATAAAAACATACCATCAGAAATTATTTTTGTAAGGTAAATTATATTTAGGTTCTCAAGTTTTAATCATAATTGCACATAGATTTATAATTTAAAATTTTTATCATTTAAATCTCTTATTTTAATGTAATTATCATATGGATCTTTTTTTATATTAAAGTTGTTTCAAAATAATTATTTCACCTCTCTTTCTCTCTCACCCGGTTTCTCTCGCTCCATCCCTCCTGTTGGTACCAATGGAGCCACTAGCAGAGACGCTGGCCGCCAGTAGTTAGCCATTTTGCAGCGCTTTCATCAGCAGGGGAGAGGGAGAAAGAGAGAGAACAGGGAGACCAGGTGAGAGAGAGAGGAGAGAGAAAGAGAACTTAAGATGATCATTTTGAAAAATTTTAATATAAAAAATTTAAAAAAACTTGCATGATAATTATATCAAAATAAGAAGGTAAGTGTTAAAAAATTTAAAATCATGGACTGCTTGTAACTATGGTTTGAACTCAGGGACCTTGATGTAATTATCCTTTTTTTTGATATCTCAATTAAAAATAAACTCACGGACAAAAAGATAATTAACCCTTCAGTTGATGCAAAGGCCATGCAATCAGCCGCCCCACCGACAATTCTTCAAATATTTTCTCTGTCCGGAATCCAATTTTCAAATCAAACCTTCTCTATTCATGTTGTCTCTTCATGCCTCTCAAAGGCTATCTCACCCCCTTTATAACGAAGAAGAAGAAGAAGAAGAAGAAGAAGAAGTACTGAAAGAAGCAGAAATGGCGCTCTCTGAGGGTGGCAACTCAGGTGGCTCAGGATTGGTGGTCTTCAGCGAAGAGCAAGAAGCTCTGGTGATCCAGTCATGGAATGTGATGAAGAAGGACGCAGGTGCTCTGTCTCTGAAGTTCTTCTTGAGGTATACATTTTAAATTTTAATTCTGCGTCCATGTAGTGATTTACAGCGCGAATTCATCATCTTTTGTTGATTTCTGCATGTTGTTTGTTCTCATTTCAGGATCTTTGAGATTGCACCATCTGCGGCGTTGCTCTTCTCCTTCCTGCGAGACTCGAATTTGCCTCTCGCGAAGAACCCCAAGCTCAAAACTCATGCAATGTCGGTCTTCATCATGGTAAGTGATTTACTTCAATCTACAATTGGGAAGTTGAGTTCGATACATAAATGAATCGGTATTTATAAATCTAAAATCTCTTCGTTACTCGTAGTCACAAAAGATGTGATCGATTTTTAATGAACATTATAATGAAATGCAGACGTGTGAGGCTGCGGCGCAGCTGAGAAAGGCCGGGAAGGTTACAGTGAGAGATACAACCTTGAAGAAGCTTGGTGCCACCCATGTTAAGCATGGCGTGCTCACTGAGCATTTTGAGGTAATTAAAAATCTTCTTGCTTCACTGAATGTGTTCACAAGTGAGTTTAGAGTTGACACAGTGTGAAGTTCAAAGTTTTTACTTCTAACTTTTGAGTTCTAATCTATTTATTAGTTCAACATCAAGTCAAGCAAGCAATATTCAGTACTCTCTTTATACTGCAATGCTGTCTGTTAACAGTACTAAAAGATGATTATGTATACACTATACATATGTTTTCATACATGTTTGATTCAATGCATACATCTTCTAAGTCATTTCGGGTTTTGATTGATTTATTTTTAAGCAAATTGGCTTATGAATCAATATAAATTTACTAGTTTTATTTTGATTTGATAAAAAGGGGAAAGCGCTGTGATAGAATAGCCTATCAACAAATTAGCCATGAATCTTGGGATCGTAGCTTTTGATAGAAGCAGGAGAGAAAAGAAAGCGAACCTCAAGTGTGAATTGTGTGAATGAGATGTGGGTGTATGATGTGTGTACTTTGTTGATGCAAAAAATGCACCACTACAGAGAGAAATGAGACGGTGATTTTTACGTGGAAACCCGAGTGTCCGGGGGAAAAACCACGACGCCGTCCAGGCGAGTTGAATCCTCTAATTTCATCTCCTCTTACAAAGCTTAAGGGTCTCTAATGGGAGACCAAATGAGTACAAGAGAGAGAGAGGGTAGAGAAAGAGTGGCCTCTTGTGAGAGAGCCTGAGTCCCCTTTTTATAGCCTGGGGAGGAGAGGGTACAATAGGTAATCTGTCACATCTGACACCTATTCCTACAAAGGACGATTAGGGAGTGAACTCTCATACTGTCTTAAATGTTAAGTTGACATAGTAGTACGGAGAGTACGATCTGGTGTGCTCTTTGAGCTGCTCTTCGACGTGGGGCTGTTGAGTTGCTCTTCGACGTGGGGCTGCTGTTGAGCAGCTGTTTGGCAAGGAGCTGCTGTTGAGCTGCTCTTCGACTTGGGGCTGCTGTTGAGCAGCTGTTCGGCGAGGGGTGTTAGAGAAGGTTCTAACATACTTCTACTGTTATAAATTATAAACACTTCATTTTACGTATATATTTTTCATTTTCTTTCTTTCTACAAAGTGATATCAGAACTTATTTGTTATTCCACAATTGCCTGTAGGTGACAAGGTTTGCGTTGCTGGAAACAATTAAAGAGGCCGTTCCAGAAATGTGGAATGCAGACATGAAGAATGCATGGATTCAAGCTTAATGAACATCTTTGGTTGCAGCCATAAAGAAGGAGAGATGAAACCTCTTTGCTTAATTTTATATATATATATATATATATATATATATATATATATATATACTATATTATATATATATATATAATATGTGTGTACTTTGGTCATGTGAAATTTAATTTTTTTTCTAAATTATATCATTTTTATTAGATAGTGGATTTTTTTGTTTTCACAATTGAAGTCCATCAAGCATAATTCTGATCACACTTATTGATTTAGACCATCAAGCATGCTCAGTAGTTATACTGAGATGACAATATTTAGATTAATAAGTGGGAAAATTTTGAAATAATAGAATTCAAAATATTTATTCTAAATGAAGAGATAACTATTATTCATAAATTTGAGTTATATATATAGATATATAAAATACAACACTAAGCTTACTCGTACGTTAAATATCTAATTTTTAATATATATATATATATTATAAATATTTTGACATAAATGTAATTTTTTCAGTAAATATAAATATTTTTTTTTTAGAGATGACAAATAAGTTTGAGTTAGGCGTATTTGTCTAATTAGTAATCAATCATATTAATGATACCAATATCATATTTATTTGATATTCTGGTTGGATTTTACATACAAAACTACTACCATATATGCTATTCGACTTTGCCACATTTAATAATATGTGAAATGGGTTAGACTAAGTACTTCACTACTACATTAGAAGAAAAAGTCAGTTTAAATAAGTTTATAGACTTAAATTTGATAAAATAAATATTATATAATAAAAATAGATTATAAAAAAATAATTTTAAAATTATTTTAGTTGAAAGAATCAAAGCCAAAGTTAAAATTTTAAAGTATATATATAAAAAATAATAAGATTTTGAACGAGTAAAGTTGACAAATACCGGTAACAAAAGTCACTATCTAAGAAGCTTTTTATGTTCTACAATTAAAAGCCTACTAAAACCCTTCTGTCAACAAAAAAAGTCTACCAAAATTGGACAAACGCTCCTTTAGATTTTTGCCTCTAAACTTCACCCTTCGATGATAAATTCTTGTATGTTTTATAGATCTCTGTGTTTGTACTTCGACGACATTTCAATGATCATGTACACTTATACTTCCCTAATAGAAGTATAGTGGGACGAACCGATAGTTCTTCTAATTTTGAAGATATTATCTTGCATATCACTATCTTAATACAGCCACTCTCGCATAATGTCCTAGTAAGAAAAATAGTCACTTCTCTTGAATATTTAAAAAGATTATTTGATAATTGATTTTACGAGATAACCTCTTTTCAGTGAATCACTATATTGAATTAAAAGCCCTTAAGTTTCAGAGATATCTTTACAAAAGTTAATTCGTCATGATTGTAGGATTCTGTCACATGTTCTCGAGGTTTCTATCATTGGGTACTCCATTAAGTTTTTAATGCTCGAATCTAATCCTCAATCACGGATTCACTTTATTGTGGACTCCTAGAGCTTTTTAAAACTTTGAAAAGCATTCTTCTACTACACATTTGATTGTGAATTGACTTCTTCAATAAGAATTTTTTTTCAAAAAGACCTTTTTCACTAAAAAGCTTTTTCGAAGCGCATTTTGGACTTTTTTTTTTTAACTTTTTCATTCTTTTCTCGTATGTACAAAGAGAGAGGGGGGTACCCTCAACATTGGTCATTGCACGGAGACTAGAGGTGTTAAAAATATCCGAAACTCGAAACTCGCTTGGAACTCGAAATCAGTTCGAAAATTTTGAATCGAATCATGAGCTAAGGATTTTGGCTCGAAGTTCATTTCGAGCTAATTTCGAGTTGGCCCTAGCTCGCTTGAAACATGATTCGATTTGGCTCGAAATTATATGTATAGCATAAATAATATTGATATATTGTATAAATATATACATAAATAAATTGTTATTTTATGTAATTTAGTTAGTGGTTTAGTAGTAGAGTAGAGGAGATTTAAGATTTATTTTACTCAAGGTCTAAGTATCAAATCTTCTTAAATATATAATATTTTTATATTTTATTTATAATTTCGAGTTGATTCGAATCATGATTCGAGCCGGCTCGAATAATATCCCATTTCGATTTCGGACCGATTTCAAGCCGATCCGAGCTCAAAATTTTCGATTTCGAGTTGAGTTCGACTCGCTCGAAATCGGCCAGATAACAGCCCTAACGGAGACATATTATATGAATGATCAATAAGAAAAATATTTTGTGCCCCATCCCATACATTAATTTTAAATTACATATTGGTGCCTAAATTCTTAGGATTTTAACATGCATGTAATCTTAATATTTAAATTTATGAGATTTTAGAGTTTTTATATTATTATCATATATTTCTTATGTTATATATAATTTTACATCAAAGATGCAAAATATTAAAATATAGAGAAACCAAACAATAATATTTCATGAATCTTGAGAATTTTTTAAATATTATAATTTAAAATTTGTGGACTAGCATGCCAGAACTCTAATGCCTATGGACATAAATACTAAGGGGCCATTTAGATAGGGTGAATTAGCTGGGTTAACTTAAGTTAACCTAGTTAACCCACCAAATATTTAAAAAACATTTTGTTACTCCTGGGTTAACAAACCCAGTGGGATTCCCTTAACCTGCCTATCCCTAGTTTACCTGCCCCATCTGCGATGCTGGGGTAAGGGCAGAGATGACGGAGATGACGGTATCTCTCGCACGCGAAGCCTTTGCGAGCGGTTGGTGGAAGGTTGTCCGCGCTAGTTGCCGGATGATAGCGCCGCTTCAGGGTTTAAACGATAGGATTAAAAAACAGATCAGAAAAACAGAATCCCTCACCGCTATTGCCTATCAGAAGAAGCTTTATGAGGTAATCGTAGTCCGCTCGAGCTCTAGCTAGAGGAGAAGCCATAGAAAAATCGCAACAGCAAGCGTCATCGGATGATACTAGTCAACAAGCCACAAACCCTAATCTCCTCGATGACAACCTCAAAATCGCGCGTTGCTAGAAGATGCAAGGGCTGTGGACGACCCGAAGGATCATGGACGGCAAAGAGAATACCAGATGGAACGCGATGACGGCGGCTGGAGGGCGTATGGCTCCAATGGCCGTGCACCGGCCGTTGAAGGGGCTTCGCGGAAGAAAGAGATGAAGGCGTTCTCTGTTCTTTTTTTTTTTCATAGACCGTTCTTTGTTATTTTTAAACCACAATGGGCTCGGCCTCTTTGTACGATTTACTTGGTCGGTTTATTCAGATTTAACTATTTCTTTTTTATTAAAAAATTTCTTATTTTTTATTATAAAAAACTTCTTATTTTAAAAAAAATGAATAATGAAATAATAAAATTTAGAGATAATTAGCAGTAAGTCAAAATAATAAGAACACCTAATTACCCGTTAACAAAACTAAACTGGTTATTTATAGTTAAGACACAATTAAGAAGAAAATTACGCTTAAATCCTTATGAATTATACATTGACCTATGTGAATTGAGCTTCGCGAGCCGTTGGTTATATTTACTGATTACATTATGAATTTGAAATGTCGTTTCTTTATTTTTATTTTTTCTTTTGTTTACTATCCTAGGTTAAGCTATTAATTTACTAAACAAAATTTATGCTTATCTCAGGATAACTCAGGTTATCATCCAAATAGAAAATCGCATTAAACTCTTTACCCCAGCCGGAGTAAGTTATTAATGGGGATAAGCTACCCGGGTTAGCCTATCCTATCCCCGATCCAAACGGCCCCTAAGATTTAAACCCAATAGACTAAGAATAAAAAAAAAACCTCTATAGACCAACATATAAAATCTTAAGTCCTAGAGACCTTCATGCAATTAACCCTCTAAAATTTTACATAAAAGCTACAATGGCAAGAGTTAGTTATAAGAAACTGTTGCCGTTGCCAAATCAGATAAAGAACAACAAGAACGACGATGTCGCCGCGGCGGAACAATTAAAAATTTCAACTTCGTCATCTCGCCTTCCATCTGTCTCTCCAAACCCTAGACTATGATCTGATCCCCGACCATAAATTTGCAACAATCTCTGCTCATCCTTATCTCTCGCCTCTCGGTCGATCGATCTCACTACGGAAAGTCGGTGAGATCATCGATTGTGCTATTGGCCTGAAATCGATGGAGTTCTTCCAGCAAGCAAAGGCCGTCCGTCTCCGGAGCCACCACGAAAAGTATCTTCTGGCGGAGGAGGACGAAGAGCACGTGTGCCAGGAGCGCAATGGATCGACGCGGCGGGCGCGGTGGGCGGTGGAGATCGTGGAGGCCCTGGAGGGGCACCCGGTGATCCGGCTTAAGAGCTGCTACGGCAGGTACCTCACTGCCTCCAACGAGCCCTTCCTTTTCGGCGCGACAGGCCGCAAGGTCCTCCAGAGCCTTCCTCCCCGCCTCGATTCGTCCGTCGAATGGGATCCCATCCGCGACGGGATGCTGGTCAAGCTCAAAACCCGTTACGGCAACTTTCTTCGGGCCAATGGAGGCCTTCCGCCGTGGAGGAATTCCATCACCCACGACATCCCGCATCGCCACCAGGATTGGGTGCTTTGGGAGGTGGATATCGTCGAGATCCGGTCCAATTCGCCACCCCGTGCCTTGCCGGAGAATGCCTCCGGGGCATCATCGCCATATACATCACCGAAATTCTCCAAGCAAGAGGTAGGGTTTGTCTGCTCTGTTTTTCTTCTAGAATCAATGGCTCGTCATGCTTTTCTCCATGGGCCAGTCTTCTCTTATTTGTTAATGAATTTTTGTTGTAGAATGGATGCCTTTTGCTGATCATTTATTTTGGCTAGGACTATCTAGGTCATGCCTATATTTTGTATTCTCAGAGATCCTCTCAACCGGAATTATTTACACTTCATTGTGTGAGTTTTCTATGAAGCACGAGTACGATACGGCGATATGGATACGATACGACATAGATATGGCAATACGACAAATTTAAAAAAAGTAGGATACGAATACGTTAGGATACGGCTGTTATACATGTGTGTATAATATTTTATATTCTCATATTTAAAATGTAGTTATATGGTAGATCAGAATAACTTATATAAAGTATTGCTATAAATTTCAAAAATATTTTCTTCAAATTAACTATAATTTTTCAAATACTTTTTATATCACTTAAAATAATATTATGAATAGTTTAACTTGAACAAATAAAAATATCTTTCAACTAAAAAATTTCAAAAAATTTAAATTTTAACAATATCATAAAATTTGTTTAATTACTTCCCAATCTATCAGATTATTTACATGAAATAGGAGTTTAAATATATATCAGTAGATTAATTTCATTTTCAATTTAAATTCAATTCAAATTGATTAGCTTGATACAAACATGATATAATAAATAGTACAGATGCTGTGGCATAATTCAAGATATACTGACCTAATTAAAGTATATATATGTTCTCTCTCTTCAAATTTTTGACTAAATAAATAGATAAAATAAAAAAACTAAAGTTTTATTTTTTTTGCAATATGAGCTTTGATGAAGGTAAAAAATGTGATTGACGTCCAAAAAAAGTAAAGATAATATTAGTTAAGGCAAAAAAATAGAAACGTCATTAGTATCTATAAGATCATAAAAAAATAATTAATTAAAGCAGATGATACAACTGCTTGCGAATACTAAATCTTTTTTCTATTGCTGAAAAACGAGCGTGCGTAAAACTTTCTGTGATCTTAATTGCGTAGCCCACTATATCTCTCTCAATTTTAACGTCTAAATATATGCATAAGTTATGTTTTACATATGAAATATTTTTATTTTTTATTATGTACACTGAACAGACTGTTTTAACATTTTTTCCTCTAATTAAAAATATTTGGAAGTATCGGATTTTTAAAAAATAAAAATTGATACACCATGTGGCGTATCAGATACGTATCGATGGAGTATCGGGGAGTATCGATATTTGATACGGATACGATACGGATACGTTAGGCTTCATGAAGTATCGGTGCTTCATAGGTTGTCTTCCACATCAAATGAGTTAAGATGATCTATCTGAAATAAAATTTCCTTAAATGAATGGCAAAGTTATTTAGACTTTATTTAGGCTAGAGGTCACTAATGACTACACGTATAGTATACTTAGTTAGATTTGTGCTTGAGGTTAAGGCTTTTGCTCGCTCCAGCCAAGTTGATGTAGGCTTCAAGGATATGATTTCTTGACTCAAGTTGATCTTGATGCCGAGACAAGTTCTTCCCCAAATATCATTGAGCCTTGTTCTTGAGGCATTGATCTTGAGTCTCGATCTCGAGGTTGATGTCCAATCTTGCATCTCAATCTTGAGGCTTGACCTTGGGCTATCGAAGTCAAGATGTTGTCCCTCATGCCTAGGCTTCAATTTCAGATATTCCATCATCGAGGCTTCCATGTCAATCTTTTTGGGGGCTCTTCAAGGAAATGTAGTTGATGCATCTGTTAGGGAGATTGTTCTATAATGTGATACCATTTGTAGTAAGCATTTACCATCCTCTTCACTTGCCCTATCATCTCAAGGTTGGCGGTATTTCTCTTATCTTGGTTCACCCAGTATCATCTCCCCTTCTTGGTAAACCTCTTTTGTCAGACTTACAACCACTTGTTTGACCAAGATTTGTGAGATGAATAGTTCCTTGCAAATGTTAGTTGTCAATGATGATCCCTTCTCTATCTCTTTTCAACATTTCCCTCCCAAAGATGTTGTTGGTTCCTGCTCAAGCTATATTCGAAAACTACAACTTCATCAAAGATAGTTGTGATGTGCTTGCCCTAGTCATCCTTGTTTTGAAACTTCTCTAGAAAGGGGTTCGGATGAAATTTCCTTCACTTCTTATGGTTTGGCCAAAGATCTTACAGTTTTCACGATACTGGGCTACTCTCAAGTCGCCAATCCTTGAGGTTGACTCAGTCTTTGTATATTCTCTTGGCCTTATAGGGATCTCAATCTTGATGTTGTACCTCTTCCTGATGCTGTTTTTTCTTTATTATGGCGTAGTCAAAGGCCATTGTCTTTGCTTTATTATGGCATAGTCAAAGACGCTTGTCTTTTTTGCACTTGGAAGATGCAAAACTACTCTGTTATGCTTCACTACAGACCAAGTTGAACTTCGTCACTGATGTTGGAACTTCAGGGTATACCATCATATGGATTGTCCCTTCTTCTGGCATAACACATACCATCTGGTTTATCTATCCTCCTCACGGCCATTGGGTCGAGCTACTCTCAGATAAATTATTTAAACTAATACAAAGATTTCTAGTCTCCTTTGCAGTGAAGGTGGAAATTGCATGATCTTAAGGCATGATGTGTTTCTTTATTTGGTCAAGCCATGCATGCAACTTGTTAGCATTGATACTACCATTGTAGGCAATGACATCAATGCTCCATCTTGAAAGTTCTTGGCTCCTTTATGTTAGAATGAGGAAGAAAATCATCTTATTCTTCCTTTTTTCCTTTGGTTTCATGCCTGCAAAGGTACGTACTTATTGGGCTCTTGGATAATCCTTTTCGTCAGATTGGATTTTCCAACTAGGAGTGAAGTTGTGAAAGAGCTCCATCAACAGTGTCATTTGCTTTTGTGACTTGGGATTCAAGTTGGATGAAGATCCTTGTTGTTTAATATCTATGTTGATTCTTTGTTCTGGTTTGAGTGGATTTTACCCAGGAGATTAGCGAATCACTAGTGATTCTATGTACCATAGGCCAAGATTGAAGCTCTAATATATCTTGATCTGTTGTTGAAGTCCTGGGACTTCTTTTGAGTAAGGTTTTGGCTAAATGGATCTTGAGGTCAACCGTGGATGGAGTTTTGTTGGTTGCCTGGTCTCTCTCTCATGGGTCGTCTAGGTTTAGTTCTCTTATTGGCAAAATCACTAGTTAGGGACCTCTCTCTATATCATCTCTACTCGTTGGAGTTGGCAAAAGTAGTAAAGTGTAAACCAGAAAGGAACTTCTCGATTCTCACTAAGGCATTCCCTAAACTCTAAGTTCAAGTTCTCTCCTATTTATATGAGAGAATTTTTTCTTTGATACCTAGGCTACTTGTTTATCCTTTTTCCTTCATACCTATCAATGGACTATCAGTGGAAAGTTTTGTCCTTTGTTTGGGTGCATTATTGGTCCTTTCTTTATCTTTCTTTCTAGCATATGAGATTTTCTCAAGATTTGTTCCACATATGCTCGCTTGTGTTTTAGTGAGCTTGGAGATTGATCGAGTTTGGCTTGTTAGTTTCTCAAGGTGGCTCGTTACATTGCTTCTTTGTATCATCTTGAGTTGAATCTGGATATCAAGTCTTGTTTCTCTCTTGACAAGTTTGTCGAGCCTTTGATCTCTCTTGATTTGTGTTGTCCTTAAGGTTAGAAATTGTTCTAATCCCTAAACTTAAGCAGTCATCGGCATTGAAGCTTCGATTTCTTGATTTGATGTCAAGGCAAGTTTTGCACAACTTGTCATCGGGTCTTGTTCTCGAGGTTGAAGTCTTGTCTTTTGCCTCAAATTCGAGGCGTCGAAGTTGAGGTGCCTTCCTTGTGCCAAGGCTTTGACATTGGATCCTTTGTCGTCAAGTTTTCACCTCAATCTTTGTGGATGTTCCTTGTGGAGACATCTATGTATTGATCCTTGAGGTTGTTCGACAAGTCCATGATATCAATATGTCGAGTCCTACGTTTGTCTTTTGCGCCTCGAGGTTCTTGTTGAATTTATCAATTTGGATCCCTAGATGATCGTGTGCTTGTGAAAAAAAGATTCTTAGCCGACAAATTAGTTGAGGAGTGGCTCACTAGTTGTTGATTTTTTTTTTTCATTTTTTTGTTATATTGCAAATTTTATTTTATGCACTTCGAGAAATGTTCATTCTTTCTTGAATCAATCTGCTCAACTTTGGCCATCTATTAACAAAGTGAAAGATTCTATTGAGTCTTATTTTTTCTTTGTGTAGACTTCATGCCACTTGTCTTCCCCCACTAACTAACGTAATATCATTTTAAAAGATGTTTGAGATTCAAATTATTAGCAATTTTCTTAATCTAATTGTTATGCTTTGATTGCAGTCGGCTTCCTCCTTCAGCAATGATTCGCCTCAAAAATCTGAGGGTCGGCGTATTCATTATTTAATAGCAGATGACAATGGAAATATCGATGATTTCGATGGGGAGTTTACCATCAATTTCAAAGGGACAAGCGTGAACGAACTGACCCAAAAGCTGGAGGAAGAAACAAAGCTATGTGATATAATTGTTTGTTCACGGAATCCTCTTAATGGGAAGCTCTATCCTCTCCGTCTGCATCTCCCTCCAAACAACACAACCATGAACGTGGTGGTGGTCCCTGCTACTTCAAAAGGTTAAACCTTTTTTTTTTCTTTTTCTGAAGTTGTTTTGCAAACTCTTCTTTGTTGATTATAATGCTATAATTTGAAAGGTGTGGTGCAAATGATAAGAGTAATTATTGCTTATTGAATTTCTTCCTGATGGCCATTTTATTTTACTAATCCATTAATGCTGATTTGTTCTTTACAAAGAAACCGTGAGCTTTCAATGCTATAATTTGATATAGTATGCTGCACATGGTCGAATAATTTAACTTACTGATTTTCCTCCATATGGCTGTTTATTGTCTTACTCCATTAATGCTGAGATATTCTTCACAAAGAAATCATGAGTGACTACCTCTTATTTCCTTAGTCTTCTAGTGCACTATTTATATAAGTGTACTACATTTCCTACAATATGAATACTGTTTTTCTTGGTATGATTTACATGATATGTTGTGATTTAAACTGCAAGGCTGCGTTTTACATTGATATTTTACTTCTATGGATTTTAACAAATCGTTCTAACTACATATTGCTACTAGTTTACAAAGTTGAAATATATAAATAAAATAAATGTCATAAAAATGAGGATAGTAAGGTGGATAAGACTCATACACGAAATGATGAGATAAGGAAAGAACATATTCATAAGAATGTTGGAGTAATCTCAATTAAGAATAAGTTTAGAGTGAGGTGGCTTAAATGATATGGATGTATAATTCTTAGGCCAATAGACGCTCTAGTAAGATGAGTTAGGTTGAATTTTGCCCATGTAGACCACAAAAGGAGTGCAAGAAACTACGTGAAATGACCTTACATGTTTTAAGCTAAATGAGGAGATATTTGATAGAGTGTAGTGGAAAATAATGGATTCTTGTAGCCAGCCCCACCTAATGGGTTAAAGGCTTGGTTGTTGTCATTTTATTCTAGCCATATAGGTATACATCGATGCTTTTGCTTCTCTATTATTAGCTCTTGAGGGATAGTTCTTATGCATTTCTTCCTTTGAGATATATATAGTATTGCTTAGTATGGGGCTTTGAAATTATGGAAACTTATCCCTTTATTGTTTCTTTCCATTTCAACCCAAAAAAATTATGCTATTTGTCTCCTGGCATCATTTCTGTGCATTGCTAAAGAAAGAGCTTCACTTTCCTATTCGCTATTAGTAATACTTATTGGTGGTTTAAACTTACATACAAATCTTTTAGCTATTTATCTATCCATTCATCCATCCATCGATTAGTTGTTTGTTCAACCAGTAAAGCACATGATTGTTGAGCTTAACTTCTTAACGATACAGAAATGTATTGCATGAATTGGCACTTAAACCCATGATTGATATTTGAGAGATTCATTGAATTATTCTCCTTGAACTGATATTTTTTCTAAATTTGAACTTGTTTGTTTACTGCTTTCAGCATTCATTTTAAAATTAAAAAAACAAGGTTTCTTACAGTTTTGTTGAGTTTTTAATCCTTCTCATGCTTTCATCTTAAGGGGCCCTTTTTTCTTTTTTTCCTTGCTTGCTTGTGTGTTTGTATTATGATTTCTGATGTCATTGGCAAATTAAGCCAGATTTTTACATCCCTTTACTTAGATTTTGTCTTTTCATTAAATTTTTCTTCTCGGCTAATTTTGACAGAAAGCTGTTTTAGAAATCTGCATATTTTGTTACTGACTTATTTCATCTGCACAATCCGCGCTCTCTTCCATCCTCTTCCATTCTGCATTCGATTGGCTCCCCAGTGTTCGACGAAGTTTCATTTTCTGCAGATTGAATGGAAGTGGTGAAGTCTCCCATATGCGATTTTCGCTTCAGTACAGAATTCTACATGCTTGTGTAATTCTTTCACATTCCATACAACTGCAGCCACAGTGGGCATCTGCAGAGATCTCATGGACTGGTATTTAATCTTGTGCCTTTATTGTATTCTAGCAAGCCTGACTCAACAAACTTTATATGAAAATGTTACCGATACTCTGTATAATTGTAAATCCATTACCATTAGTTGATTTTTTAATAAAATTCCCTTGCTTCTGCTCATAGATTGTTAGGCCAAAGTTTTAAATTACCGTGATTTCTAATAACAAACAGATCAACACCGTAAGTTCAGATAAATTTGTAAACTATCATGATCATGATTTGATACTAGTAGGACGTACATATTAGTATATGGCAATGACTAAATAAAAATAGATTTAAGTCATGTAGTACATATGACTAAAAAAGTGTATGTCATATGGTACACATGACTTACAAAATATTAAGTTATAAGCTCCACACGGTTTGTATCATAAAGTTTAAAAGTATATATCGTATGGTGGACATGACTTAGATAATCGTATGTTGTGTTAATCACAGGGTCTATACCTAAAGGTTAAGAGTATAAGTCATATGGTACATACAATTTACAAAATAATAAGTTGTGACTTACAAAATAGTAAGTCGTGTGCACTATTTGACTTTTATCTGTTTTTGTCTACTCATCACCGTGAATAACAAAATCCCTAGATTGTTATTGACGTATTTTGCATGAATGTTTGAATTAGGGGTGACAAAATATGACTCAATCTCGTTAGTCTAACTCGAGAATTTAGGATATGGGTTATAAATTTTCACTTATTTGTTAAACGAATTGAATTCAGATTGTACATAATTGGATCAAGTTTAAATTACTCATTTATAAATATTTACTCTGTAAACAAGTCAAGTTGTTAAGTTGACTTGATTTGTTTAGTGATCGGGTCGAGCTTGGGTCATTAATCTTGACCTATTTAATAATATTATAAGATTTGGTTCAAGTCAGAAGCGAGTTCAAGGTGAACTCAACCTGCCGACCTGCTTTGCACCCCTAGTTTGAATCACCTGTGTGGCAAAAGCATTAAAATTGATTTTATTGATATTTTCATGTGCAGCATCTAATAAATATATACAATTTGTTTAATGACTGTCATCCGAATGATTTCGGCTGAGTTGAATTTTACTCCAAATGGAAACTTTTTGTTTGAAGTTTGAGTTTAGTCAAAATCAGTACATATTGATTTCATTTCTAGCTAATTTTTAACTAAAATTATAATTTTTTACTAAAATTATAATTTTTTATATAAATTTTATGAAAATAAAACATAAAAAAATCGAGGTCAGTCCAATTCTATTACTCATGTATTAGACCTGAAAATCAAACATAATATCAGTTTCAATATCAGTTTCAAGTATATTAAGAATCAAAATCCACCCAACATAAATTTATCGAGCCTCCAATATTTTTGATTTATGGTCCTAATTATAAGTCACAACTGTTCAAAAATTTTCTATAAAAAAAGGAATAATTATCTACATGAAACACCATTTCGTTTTATTTATGCGTTACCCATCCATTCTTAGTTAATTATGTTATGCACACTCAAAACATTATAAAATCTTACATACACACACTTTCACTTGTTTTCATTATAATGAGCAATTATAATTTTTTCAATAACCTAACTATAATTAGATTATAAAAAATTTGAACCATTTATCATATTATTTTAAGGATATTTAAATATATTTTGAGTAAAAATCTTAAAATTTTGATGTTTAGGTTGTGATAATGGAAGGAAACATCCGCGATGTGAATTGATTTTAGGACAAATCAGCGCTTTAGTGTGACATTGAGCAAGAAAAAATATATGTACTATTAAGAATAAAAATATAATTTTAATGATTTATTAATGAAATATTTTTTTTAAATAGATTTTGACTAAATTTTAATTTAAGTGTGTATGTAAAATTTTATAATATTTTGAATTTGCACAACATAATTAATTATAAAAAAAAATTTCAAAATTCGGAGCTCATTGTCACGTGACCGCGTGGCGCTTGACCTGTTTTTTACTTTTCCTCGTGACCAGTGACCATTCGTAAGTAGTAACACGACTCCCCCTCGTCCTTCACTCAATCGCTCCATCATCGCATGCCGCCCATGCTTCCCCCTATACTCCTCCTCTTCCCGTTCTACCTCACCGCCGCCGTCCTTCTCTCTCCGATATCTCCGTCCCCGTCGCCGGCCCCTCTAGTTCATCACAGTTGCTCCACGCCTCCTGCCAAAGACCTCCGCCCCTGCCCCCCGTTCTCCTCCCCACCCTCCTCCTTCCCCTTCTCCACCTCCCCGGGCTGTGGCCACCCCTCCTTCCAGATCCGTTGCGCTTCCTCCTTCTCCGTCATCTCCATCTCCTCCGTCCCATTCCGCCTCCTCTCTCTCCACCCCGATTACTCCCTAACCCTCTCCCCCTTCCTCCCAGTTTCTTCTTTTTCTTCCTCCTGCCCCTCTCTCCCCTCCTCCCCCCTCGTCTTCTCCCCCTTCCGCCTCTCCGCCGCCACTTGCCGGAATCTCTCCTCCCTCCTCCCTTGTGATCATTCTTCTTCCAACATCCCCTCGTGCTCTCTATCCCCCTTTCACCGCCGTCTCGCTGGCGATCCCCTTTCCCTCTTCCCCGCCTGTCCCCGTTCCCCCGCTGCCGCATCGTACCACCAGATCCCCTGCACGCCGGACATCCCAGCAGCGATTTCCTCCTTCCTCGACCACGGCGTTCTCGTCGAGTGGGACTCGAGGTCGGATCCGTACTTCGCCAATTGCACCGCCTGCCGCCGCTCTGCTGGAGGCATTTGCGGCTTCAACGATTCTTCCCCTTCCAAACCCTTCCTCTGCTTCCCCTCTACCTCCCACCACCCCCACCACCGCCACCGCCATCGCATCCTACTCGCAGCTGCCGTCGTCGTCATCTCCACCGGCATCCTTATCTCCGCCATTGCAGCAATAACTGCCTTCTGCCGCCGCAGAAGGGAAAGCTCCGTCTCTGATCTGCTAGACAGGCACCAGATCCAGCAGGCGCCGGTCTTCACCTTCGAGCAGCTCCGTTCGTGGACCAACGGCTTCGATCCTCGGCGGAAGATCGGTGACGGTGGATTCGGCGCGGTGTATTTAGCCCAGCTGGACGACGGCCGTATCGCCGCCGTCAAGCGGCTTTACCAGCGGCCGGCGAGCACCAGGTCGTTCTGTAATGAGATCAAGATTCTTTCCTCCCTCCGGCACCCCAATCTCGTCCGTTTCCACGGCTACTGCTGCGATCCCCGCGGTCTCCTCCTCGTCTACGACTACGTCCCCAACGGAACCCTAGCCGACCACCTCCATGGCTCCCGCAGACTGTACCGGAAGGCCGCCCTCACCTGGCCGATTCGCCTCGACATTGCCCTTCAAACCGCCGCCGCCCTCGAATACCTCCATTTCTCCCTCAAACCCCCGGTCGTCCATCGCGACATTACTTCATGCAACATATTCGTCGAGCGGGACATGCGCATCAAGGTCGGTGACTTCGGCCTCTCACGTCTCCTCGCCGCCACAAGCGGTTGCGGCGTGGGAAGCAGCGGCGGTGGAGGGGGAGCGGCAGGAAGAGAATGGGGCGAAGAGGGGTGCTGCACGGGCCCGCAGGGGACGCCGGGGTACCTGGATCCGGAATACCACCGGACTTTCCGGCTGACGGAGAAGAGCGATGTGTACAGCTTCGGGGTGGTGATGATGGAGTTGGTGACGGGGATGAAGGCAGTGGATGTGAGGAGGGATAAGAGGGAGATCTCGCTGGCAGAGATGATGGTGGGGAGGATACAGGTCGGGCAGCTGCGAGGGATAGTGGATCCGCTGCTGCTGCTGCTGCGGCCACCGGAGGACGACAAGTACATGACGAGCATCGAAACGGTGGCGGAGCTCGCCTTCCGTTGCGTCGCTGGCGACAAGGACGATCGGCCAGATGCCAGGGAGATCGTTGAGCAGCTCAAACGAATCCGGTCAAGGATTCAGGAAGCGCCGCCGCCCCCGCCCCTGCCGTCGGCTGACGGAGCTGCGGCGGCGGCGGCCGACGCCAGTTCGTAGATGATTTTAAGCTGTAAGTCTATATACTCTCTGGAAGAATGGGATTCGATCTGACTGCTTCCTGTATAAAATCTCTAAAAACTATTGGGTCCGATCACCACCTCAGTTCTTAGATAGTTATAGGGAGGAGGTATAAATAAAAATGGTTGATATAAACTTAGTATGAAAAATATAATACTAAATAAAAAATAATAATATTTTTTTTTCTCTTATATTTATTGGTACCTAATTATACCTACCTTGGTCAATAGCCGAACCCAATAATTTTTTTAATTTTCTAAATTGGCACAACTTGTTCGATTTAGAACACTGGAACCAATTTCCAGCTTGATTAGTTTTTGATTCGTTGGAATTTTGTTCATGTCTATTAGAACTGGTCTGATTAAGCTAGGTTAGAACTGATCAATTTCGTACTCATATTTTAAATATTTTTTTTTAAAATAAAATGAACATGACATGAAGTCAGTACGATTAGTCCTTAAAAATTCTCAAATATTTGCGTATTAATTTTATATACTATTTATTCAATTACAGCAACAACAAGGCCGACTACATAATTTTTTTTATTTTCATTGTGTTTTATTAAATAATATTTTTTTATTTATCTTTAAATATGTAAAAAAAATTCTAATAATTTTTTGTTATATTTTATTTAGTTTTTCTCTTCCTCATTTAGCACATTATGCAAAATTCAATAATTTATTATAATTTATATGTTCAAATTATCTAAGTTTTTTCTTGAGCTTATCCTCAACTGAAGCTATTTCAACTTTTTCGCAGATTTACTTATTTTTCGTTTTATTTTTTTATGTATATCCATTTATTCACTTTAACATCCTTATTCATGTAACAATTATTTTACTTATATACTTTTTCTTTGTCGATTAGCCTTCAATATTATATAATACTGCTGATTTTATAATTGTTTTGTAGAATTTATTTTTAATTTAAGTGAAATTTTTTTTATCACATGTTTGAATTCTTTTGATAATATCATTATTTATTTTATTATTATTTTATATAATTGATTCAAGGTATTTAAATTTCTCACTTTTTTTGATACTTTGATCATTAATTGTTATCTCACAAATACAAGTGTTTTTATTTTGACTAAATTTATGTTTTATATATTCAATTTTTTATCTACTAATATAAAAATCTTTAAATTCTAAGGTATTCATTTATAATTTGAGTTTTATCTTAGCCTCTTCTTTAGTATTATTAATAAGGGGAATAAAAGCATACATTAAAATATTATTTTTTAGATATTTTCAAATAGGATTTTATTAACTAATGCAAAAAGATATGAGTTTAAAGCTGAACTTGGGTATAGTACAATCGTAACTGAAAAATCTTTAATTAAACTACGTTATGTTTGAACACAAGTAACAATCCCTTTATATATGTTTTTGAAAACTTGAATATAGATAGTATAAACTCTTTTTTTTCTTAAAATTTTTCAAGGTACTTTGCTCGGAACATTTCAATTATCATAATTTTTTTCAAATCGATCAAAATCAAATGTAGCATTTTTTTTCTCTGTGAATTTTTTTATTAACTTCTCAATAAATGAATATCTTTTATAATGGATCTACTAAACATAAAATTAAATTAATTTTGTGACACTTTGGAATTATAATAAATTTCTACTTGATTATTTTTTAAAAAAATTTTATAGTATGGTCCATTAATTTAATATTTTATAATTACAATAATTTTGTATATCTCTTTTATTTTGTAAGTAAATATCAATACTCGAAAATCTTAGAATTTTTGTGTTGGAAAGTTTTGTAACATTGCTCATTTATTAATAATCAAAAACTAAAGTCATTACTTTTATGAGAAAAAAAAAGTAAAGTAATTATAGAACATTTGCGGAGGGAAAGAGGCACGTCTTTTTAAAATTAGGCCATATGGAGCCTTGAGCATTTTGTCTCTAGGCTCGTTTCATTTGGTTGGAGAAAAAATAATTTAAAAAAAAATTATAAAAATTTTTAAAAAATATATATATATATATATGAAATAAAATGAGTTAGTTATATTAAAAATTATATTAGATGTGAAATAAAATAATTTTTTAATATTAAAATTTGTGTAGGATGAGATATAGAATAATTTTTAAAAATTTTTTTAAAATAAAATTAAAATTTTAACTATGATTAAAATAAATTATTTTTTTAGCTAGTTGTCAAACAAAACTTATAGGAGCTACTAGTGCTAAATTTTTTATTTTTTTACTTAATTTTTTGACACCACAAATTGTTTTTATTTTAAAATTGTGATGGTAGTATAATTTAAATTTGAAAAGTTTTATTTTTTAGACAAATTTTTTCCACACTGAGTTAAAAAAATGCTGTTAATAGTGTTAAATTAGAAATAGCATGAATAATGTTTACTGCATCTAATTTACTGTTAGTGGTGTTAAAATTCAGCTTGATTATCACTACTACTATCATACAATTTGTTGTGAGAGTTTTTCTTTTTGTTTTTTTGATGTTAGGTGGCGTTTGGTTTATTATCCTTAGTGTTAGAAAATTATTAATTTATAGATATCATCTTTTAATTAATAATTTTATAATCTAATAAAAAATTATTTATAAATATCATTAAACAAAACGATTGCTTTCTTTAAATAACATAATATAACGCCAAGATAACATTGAACTAAACGCCCTCTTAAATTTGTTGTGATGGTTGAAAATCTCACGAATCCTCTTAGATGCAGTCATAATGGTCAATATTAAAATGCTCACAAATAATAACCCTTCGCGCCAAAACTTTTTTGAGAGGCATGTATCAAAGCATTGGCATTTTAAATTACGGTAAAGGGGCATTTAGTTTGATGTTATATTATTTAGATGTTATGATATTTAATATTTTTTTTTAGCAATATGTATAATTTTTTAGATTATTTTCTAAAGATATTATTAGGCCAAATAATTATTTTCTTTGAATAATATAATATTAAGATAGTGTTGAATTAAATATTTCCTAAATTTAAATTTTAGTATAATCCTTTAATTTTATTTTTAAATTTAATTTTGAATAAAATTGTGATTTATGGAGAATTTAATTTATTGTTATCTTAATATTTTATTATAAAATTTAGATATTTTTTTTGGATGGTAATTTTATAATTTTATTAAAAATTATATATATATATATATATATATTAAATAAAATAATTATTTCTTTTAAATTACACGATCTATAATACTATGATAATTTTAATGAATCCAACGCCTTCTTATTTTATTGAATCCATTCAGGCTATCGGTAATTTGTTTTGAGCTCAGTTCAAAACTGATTTCGAGTTATGCTTTGAAACACAAATCAAGCTTAAGTTTTATTCGGAGTTGAATTAAACTAAAGTTGATTTGATATAAATTTTTAAAGTTAAAAATAAATAATTTTATACATATATATTGACATAGGATGTATGGGAACCCAAGAAACACAGAAAGAGAGTCCTAAGAGAAGGCAGCACGCAGAGAGTTAAGCCTATCATTTAAGGCTTAGACGAGAAAGAGCATCCAAAGCAACACGCAGAGGTTTAAGGTGGTTCAGGGAGAGGATCCCCTACGTCCATTGGATGGTCAGGTAATTTCACTATAAAAAAAGTAGTCGTAAGGGCGAATACAATGCTAGAAGGAAAATACGCTGGAGAGGAAGAAAGAGAGAGAGAGCTCCTCAGTTGAGGCTCCAATACAGTGAAAGCAGGAGGACCCGAGGATTGCTTGTACTCTGATCGTCCTTGTTGTTGTTTTTCTCCCTTTCTCCCTTATGCCAGTTTAGTAGCTTAAATATTGCTGAAAAAGATGCTTTATTTTGGATTTTTCGGAAAAAAAAGAGCTGGGCCCATCCTGATAGTCTCTCAGCTGTCGGCCACTGGGGGAGCTGGAAGTAGTGGGCGGAGAGCTTTATCCTCCTTGTTTGCAGTGATTCCACTGGGGGTTCACACCGGCTAGAGCACGCGAGTCCTCGGTTTATACGCCAAAGGGAGACGTGCTGCTTTGGTAATGATGCGGTTGATGCAAGATGTCGATGACAGGCATAGCTGAAGGATATCGTCATCGATATTCAAGAGAGGCCAGAAAACATCGAGCACGATGTTAGTCAGTTCAGTCGATTGACGCGTCGGGCCCGAGGTTCGACTTCTGCAGATAACAACAGTCAACAGCAATAAGAAAAATGCAAAAAGAGTTAGATTCCCGAAGTGCCACGTGTATGACTGGAATGCAGCGTCGGAGCCACGCGTTAACAATATATATATATATATTGCTATTTTAAAAATGCAAAAATATGCTCAATTGTAGTAGGCTTGAAGTCAATTTCAAGCAGCAAAAGCTAAAATGAATTGATTTGAGCTCGAACTCATCTCTGGCTCAAGAAAATTAACTTCAACCTTAAATATGCAGTTAATTATTAACCGGGCATGAAAAGTTTAGAATTAGATAGACATCAAAGGAAAGCTTTAAAGCATTAATTAGGATCCAACATCTCACAAATTTCTGTAAATATTTATTTTATTAATATTTTATATTTATTTTACATATTATATGAATAATTAAATATTAAAAATTAATTTTATTTTAAAATTTATAATAATTTTAATATAAAAAAAATTTATTTTACACTCTACATATTTTTAATAAAAAATAATTTTATTTTATATTTAATATAATTACACGATCTAATAATAAACGCATAAGTGTAACTTAAAAATTTAACGTGTAATGAGCAGTGGTCGCCTAACAGGATTTGTGTAGGTCTATAGAAATCTGTGCATTAAGTTGGGCTGCGTTTTGAAATAATTTTAAAATAATTTAAAAAGTGCATTTAATTTAATGTTATTTTAATATTATATTATATTATTTAAAAAATTAATTATTTAATTTAATAATATCATTAAATAATTTTATAAAAAAATTGTGAATTTATTATTTAAATAATGGCACCTAAATGTTTTGATAATTAGATAATATGACATAACACTGAGATAATACTGAACTAAATATTCTTTTAAATTATTAGAATAATTACTTATATATTATAAAAAAATTTAAATATTATTTACATATTATTTTTTTTATAAAAATAAATTTATATGATGATATATATTTAAATAATAATATAATATTTAAAATTTTATGTGATATATACGTAAATTCTCTTAAATTTTTTACCTACTCTCAACTGCTAAATGCTTAAATTGTTTCATAAATATTTGAAATTTTAAATAGCTTAAATCTCTCAAATCATGTTACACATAATTTTAAATAGCCTTATTGGTTACAGAGATTTTAAACTTTTTTAGAAGGATCTGAACAAAATTTATTTTTTTTCCAAAAAAAAAATTATTTTAATATTATTTTATAAAAAAATTAAAAATTATAACAGATATGAAATAAAATTAATTTTTATTAAAATATATATAAAATGTGAAATAAATTAAATTGTAAAATTGAAAGTATTATATAATATAAACTAAAATAAATATTTAATTTTTAAATTCATATAACATATTAATGAAAGTATTTTTGAGAAATTTATTTATTTTGTTAGGCTCGAACTAATCAGTACCTTAAAATTAAAGTTCCTTAAAACAAAATAAAATTTTAAAAATTATATATATCACTAAAATTTAATTAATTTATATATAAATTTTTTTTGCTAAAAATTATTTTATATATTTAATATCAAAATTTTAAATATTATATATTAACCACTATCATATCACTTTCTTGCATATATAACACATATTATAAAATTATTATACATATAAATGCAGGAAGGGAGTTCATCACACTAGCAGATAACAATTACGCGTTCAATGATAACAAACACTCAAATTTGAAATTATCTCATATTAAAATTAATTAGATTTTAACTTTAATCTCTTAGATCACATCTTATATAAATTTTTAAATTTAAATTTAATTGTAACTTACATCATACATTTTTCTTTTATAAACAAATCATATATATTTTAAAATAATTTTTTTTTTTTACAATTTTTCACATAATAAGATATTAAGATATTAGTTATTTATGTTACATCCTATAAGGATCTCAAATAAATAACTTGCTTCACATACTTAAATTTTTTATAAAAAAAAACACAAATTTGACTGTAATATTGTCAAACCAGAAACGCATTATAAATTGATTCTAATTTTTTTAAAATCTCAATTTAAATTCTAAAGCTATAGAAGCATAATCATTTAATCTCACTCAAGACACATTAATTTTTTATTATTATATCTAAGATTATTTCAAAACGCTAATTTATATTTTATAGTTTTAAATCTTTGGAGTAGACAAAACAAGAAATAGGGAAAATTAAATTTTAAATTTTTATTAAAATTTTAAAAATAGTGAAAATAAAGAGATATAATACCCTTTTTAATTATTTAAATTATTTAAATTAAAAAATAATTAAATTTCATATTTTTTTTATAAAAAACAGCCAACTAAAAAGATAAAATTTTAAATGAGGAATCAAAACTGTAGCATTTTTACAACCACAAAGCTCAAAATCAAGTTTTTTTAAAAATTGGACCAATTTGCAATGTACTCTAGACATCAGGAGCCGGTTGCAATTTACCCTTTATTTTATTTTAGGAATAATTACCTATATGACACGTCATTTCGCTTTATTCATGTGTTACCCATACATTCTTAGTTAATTACGCTACGCACACTCAAAATATTATAAAATCTTACATACACACACTTTCACTTGTTTCCATTATAATGAGCAATTATAATTTTCCAATAACCTAACTATAGTTAGGTTACAAAAAATCTGAACCGTTCAACATATTATTTTAAGGATCTTTAAATATATCTTGAATGAAAATCTTAAAACTTTGATGTTTAGGTTGTGGTAAGGGAAGAAAACATTCGCAACGTGAATTGATTTTAGGACAGATCAGCGCTTTAGTGTGACGTCAAGGAAGAAAAAAATATGTACTATTAAGAGTAAAAATATAATTTTAATGATTTACTAACGAAATATTTTTTTTTCAAATAGATTTTGACTAAATTTTAACTTAAGTGTGTGTATGTAAGATTTTATAATGTTTTGAGTGTGTATAACGTAATTAACTAAGAATGAATGAGTAACGCGTAAATAAAGTAAAATGATGTGACATGCAGTTAATTATCTCTTTATTTTATTTTGACAGATTAAAGATGAAAATCACTTAACATTTTGCAAAATGAAGGCCCACATCCCCACCTAAATTTGTAAAAAGTAGGGTTAACTCCTAATCTAACAATTAAGAAGGGAGATAGGAGGATTTAGCCTTACAGTTCTTAATCTTCCGAATTAATTAACCTGCCATTTAGTTTCATGGAAGATGACTGCAGATTGATCAAAGGCAACACAAACATCTTCAAACTATGTGACAATTTGAATTATATACAAAAGGATTAATTACTAAAAAATTCTTATAATTAATCTCTAATTTATATTTATCCCGTACAACAATATAATATAAAATAGTATGCAACCAAAAAAAAATTTATTAGAAAAGAAGATTTAATCTTAAATAACGACAGTACTTAGAAAACTTGGAGAAAGCAGCAAAGTTCAACCTGAAAAAGGCTCCATAAATGCAGTGGGGATCAGCTCCTCCACAGTCCTGATGGTGAAGCCTTCATTAGGAACCTTTAAATGGTGCTCAGAAAATGCCTTCTTGAAAGTCTCTGTGGCATCCCTGGGATTCCCCCTGACTATAGATGCCTGCAAACACATCACAAATAGAAAACATTATCACTAGATTTTGAGGAGCAGATCAAAAGATTGCATTTCCCTTCGAACAACTTAATGATTTTCACATTACAAAATCAGCTTCATCACCAATACCAATGTGGTATTAACTTCATTCAAGCAAGAAAAGCTAATGCCGCCCGCTTCCGTAACAACCCGTGATCTAGATGTAGAGGTATTTTTCGGTTTGACCTTAGAGAATTGCATGACTTAAGGGCTTTTTAGGACATTATCAAACCTGAAACTACTTTAGCTCAAGCAGGCTTAACTGCAAAATTCTCAGTTTTAATTTTAAGATTTTGCCCCCACAAAAAGCGCCCCTACATCTTAACATAAATCCCACTCTTTCCTTTTCTGATGTGAGATAATTTATTCAAGTGTCAGGAGTTTCAACCCCTTTGTCATCCTAAAAGCTTGCAAGGAACTTCTCTACTACTAGCCCTCTTCAAACCGAGTTGCAGGCAACAGATCTTCCTTCTTATTCTTTACACACAGCAACAACAAAGTCTGATGCAGGCTAATTGGGATCAGCTATATCACAAATTTTACATTGAACAACCCACTTCCTTCCACCTAGGTTAAAATTGACTCTGAAAGGGTAAACAGCAAAGATAGAGTTCCCCCTAATGAGTATCAATTTTTATGACATACTAGAATTTTTTAGTGTGCACACATTGCTCTTCCATGATCTGTAGCACATTGGGTTAAATTAATGTATATAACGAAATTAATTATTAATGGCTGCTTTCAGCTCATGGGCATAATAAGAAAAATCATGGACAAATAAGCATAGAGGAAGACAAGGAAACGGGAGATAGAATGAACTAACCCAATGTCTTTCATCAAGCTTGGTGAGCCAGAACATCCAGCTACTTGACTCCACACCATCAATTTGGACAGAAATGTTAGTCCAATTTGTATGATGAAACTCTAATCTGTTTAATCCAAATCCTACCCCAGCACCAATCGCCTTAACAAATGCCTCCTTCAGTGACCAATATCTACATAGAACATGGAAAGTTTAAAATAGCGAGGCGTGATTCTTAAAAATACTTTGCCATACTGGAACATTTGCCATTGAAATATAAATATTAGGCATTAAGACATCTAGAATATCATCAGGTTCAACTAAACAAGCAGATTTTAGACTTATAACCAATTACTAGTTAGACAACAACATACTCAGGATACAAGCAGATATGTGATAGTAGTAATAATCTGCCATTTTACCTGAGAAATGAGGCCAATACTTCAGTTAAGGTGCCAGCATTTACAATCTCTTTCCATTCTAAAGCAGTGAAGTATGATGCAAAACCATAGACAAAATCTAGGGTAGCCGGCTGACGAAGAATTTCATTAGAAACAATATCCAATCCCACCAGATACAAAGGCTCTGACACAATTGCGACATAATTTCCATGATGTGAAACATTGAAGTTGAAATTTGGAAATGAAGAAACAATCTTGTTTCTCTGAGATTAAAACGAAATATATAAGCATAAGGCTGCGAAAGAATCTAACTTTGTTATGCTGATAAAACACTGTCCACAAAACATTCCTTACTATGCACACATGAATAACACAATTTCCTGCCGTCATTAATAAAATGCTATGAAACCTACATGCAGCAAGTACTATGCTCTTGTTTGATTCAAGCCTAAAAAGAGCCTGATATTTCTTTCACGTCCAACACAAACTCTAACATAAAAAATCAATTTTATTTCATATCCAACATATATTGTAATAAAAAAATCAATTTTATTTCACTTCCTATACAAATGCCTATAATAAAACTACTTGATTTCACATCATACAAATATAATAAAATATTTTTTCTCTCTGGCTCAAAAGTAACTCTACAACTATATCTGAAACTCTAGCACTAATGCACACAAACTGAAAGAAAGATTAAACAAATTTACACTTCTAAGATTAATATAGCAAAACCTTCATATAACATTGTTCAAAAACTTTATATTTTCATGGTCGGAGTAATCCCTCCTTTTATGATGAGGGTTATCAGCAAATCAAACTTTTTTAAAAAAAATATTGTCCAAATCTAAATAAGTATTATTTGGGAAGAATTTCATATATATATATATATAGAGAGAGAGAGAGCAAGACAAAGAAAATGTCTCCAAAAAGGTTCCCTGTATCAATTGTTCCTCGAAGAATTTTTCAAGAAAATATTCCTAAAAGAGAGTCTTCATTCTTCAAGAAGGTTGCTCATCAAAGAGGGAGTTAAATCTTTAAACCAATTTAAATTCAAGAAGGATGATCCTTGAACATAGTGCTCCTTGAAAGGATGTTGTTTGAGGAGGTGACCCTCAAAAAAAAAAAAATTCTATGGGAAAGCATTTGTTGAAGCCAAAGAAGCTACTTGTTTTGATATTTTCACAAAAGACATCCTACAAAAGTTCATAAGTCTCTGAAAATTTGATGAATAGTTTCAAATAGTTTTCTTATGGAATGTGCCACATGCGACAGCAACAATGAAATAAAGATATTCTAGTCATTCTTCTACTAAGAAAGTAGTGCCCAGATTCTTGCCTATAAATAGGACCATTAGGGCAGTCCCAAGTACTAGAACAATTGGTTGGCTCTTTCATTGACATTGTGCAAAGAGAGGGTAGCTTTTGCGGGTAACGCTTTCCCAAAGCCTTCTTATGGCTGGGAGTAGCCATCACACCTATCTTCATATCCATAAGAGGAAGAAGACAAGTCATCCACTATGTTGAGTATGTCCTTTCTTGTAATCTATATGCTTGTAAGTGAACAACTTATGCTATATCCTCCAGTTCTCTGAGTTCCATATTACATTTTGAATTCTCGTGTTTTTCTTCTACTTCTTTATCGTCTTCTCAAAGTTCAGAGATTTCAACCTTAGCCTCTCTTGAATACTTCATCAAAAATCATTTTTACACAATCCAATGGAATAGAGATTATGCTAAAGAAGTTGAGAGAGACTAAAAGTGATCCTAACGAAAATAAAAGTTATACTAAATAATCATACCAGAAAAGGCTTCCCCTCAAGAGTACGATCAATAAAAATACTGTCAAATGGGAGGCATGAAACTTCATGGACTAATGAGTACTGAAGCAATCTACTAACAAAAGCCCTTTTCCTGTCTTTAAACTTGACAAATCTGTCACAGAGTTCAAGCAAGAAGACAAATTAGAACTATAAATCAAATAGGAGAGAAGAAAACGCCATAGTGAGAAGGATTATGATCAAACCCTACCTTGTGATTGTTGAACGCTCATGAGGAGGAAGAACAGAGATGATGAAGTAGAATTGATTCTCTGATGGATTCCAATGGGAGATATCCACGATCCATCTCTTGATTCCTTGATCCATGTCCTGATTGCAGAACAAGAAAATAGCAAAATCCTGAACAATCTTCGACAGCGAAACCTCTCAATAGTACACCATTAGTTACCTCTTTTTTAAACAAAAAATTAATTACCTATTTTTAATAAAATTTTAAAACTTGATTTCAATTTCGCAAAATAAAGTGAAAATAAATTGAAAATATAAGAATAAAATAAGAAAAATGTTATGTCTCTTATATGTGAAATCAATTTCTTTGGGTTTTCAAAAAAAAACAAAAAAATCTATATTTGTGGCTATTTTTTTTTTCATAAAAAAAGTTATTTCTTTTTTATATATAATTTGGCCAAATTATTTCACATTAAGTTGCAATAAAAAAGTACATTAAGTTATACCTTATTTGGTTCAAGACTTATTCATTTTTTATTATTTTAAATTCTATCACAAATTTTAACCAAAAATAATCCTCTAGCCTACAAACAATCTTCTAACCAAACAAGAACAAGAAATTACATTGAATTCATGATGACACATGCCGCAAAAATTGGTATAAAAATATATGTAATATTACTTTAAATTCTACCATAAATACATAATATTATATTTACACGTTCATTATGCATTATGATTCATTTACTTCTGATCAAAGTTAGCTGAGAGAACCGATCATTTGTTTATTTTACGAAGTTACATATAATATATGAAACTCTTGAGTCTTTACATACAGGACATCATTCAAATGAAATAAACATTGAAATATTCTGTAAGAATATCAGAATATATTCTAAGTTTCAACTAATTGAGCAATAACTCAAGTCACAGATTCAGCATTCTTTTACAGAAAAATTAATCAAAAAGTAATGCAAATCCTGAGAGTTCATCCACTCAGCTAATTGCAGCTCACAGCTCTGAAGGATCTTTCAATGCAACTCTGTGAGCAACTGAGGCCTGTTCAACTTGGCCATCAACTGATGGCTTCACATACAGATTGAAAATTATGTTATTCACTATTGTGAGGATGATCAGAATCCCAGCTGCATATGCAAGAAAAGATCCTGAAATCTCTGGCATTTCATCAGTTCTCATGCTCATTCTCACATCACTCTTCAAATCAAGCTCTGCTAATTAATCAAACCAAGAAGGAAGGTGTCAGCTATTATGATCAAATAGAAATCTTCGTGTTGAAAGGAGAGGAAGAAGAAATACATAAAATTTGCGGTTCGGCAAACTTTGACAACGTCTACAACAGCGCTGAATTCTTCTTATTTCAAAGTGAGATGTCACTAGGAGCGTTAGCCATACATCTCTAACAAATGACGAAGAATCAATTTACACAATTTATCTTCCAAAAATCTTAAATCTCAAGGATTTCAAAATGTTAATATCTTGTTGTGGTGCTTACCTAATCCTGTGGGGAAAGAATTGCCTAAATACTAGAGAGTTCTAGGTGTCAATCATACCCCCGCAATTTTCAAGTGAGTTGGGGAATTGCGGAAAGAGAGAATCTTGTTAATATTATATTGGTTTTCACAAAAGTCATATGATCTGACTTTGGGTAATAGACTACACACTCTAATATCAACTGTAACAACGCTAAACTAGCAGTCAATATGTCCTAAAGTTCTCCAAGTCATGATCAAAGAACAGACAAAAGCCAACCAAAAGCATGGTTGAATCCTTACTAAGTAAAGCAAGCAATTGTTAATAATGTGAGCCAACAGCTGCTATAAATATGGCCTTCATTCTTCTTTAATTTATTAATGAGCACTAGAGTACAAAGTGTTAGCATATTATTCCTTCCAGGTTAAGATAATAGAACTTTTCCCTAGCCCACAAAACCTGTTCTCATGAATACTAAATATCAGTCATTACAAACTTAAATATTCCTTGCAGTCTAAGGGAAACTCGTTAGAGATTTTACATTCCTTCATACAGCACACAGAAAGCAAAAAACCAAAGTTTTGCGTAATTATGTGGCATATGATCAAAAAGCAAGGAGGAAACTAAATTATTTATAAAAAATAGCAATGGATTTATGTTAAAAAACATGGAAAATCCCATTATTCCAATATATGTCACTAAAATTTTTTAGCTCCAAATAAACATAGAAAAATTTAAACTAAAATGTCTTAATGGATCTTGGTAACTTCATTTCATGAACTTCAGCAGTGTTTTTGCATTGGCAAATAGGCATTAGATATTTTGTATTTCATATAAGATTCTTTTGCTAAAAAATGACCTTAAACACCAACAAAAAAAGAAAAAAACTCAATGCCAAACTAGATGGGTTCAACTAACATGAAAGAAACAATCATATGATGCTACAAGTAATATGCTAAGGTTTTAAAGTGATGATGCAAAAAATTGGACAGTCATCGGTGGTGTTCAGATTACTTTATATACCCAGATGAGATATCACATACAATAAAAATAATAATAGAGAATGAGCACAATATTTTTACGTCCAAAATCCCTAATTAGAAAAGACCAACGTGGTTGGAGACAGAATTGATGTGCGTCATGATAAATATGCATAAGATGTTTCTCTATACGTCGTGCAAAGAAGAAGGTGAGATGGCAAGGGGCTAGATATACTTTCTTGTATTCGGTCAAGAGCCTTAGAAGAGAAAGAGATGAACAAGCCTTATTTCTTGTCCTAGCTAGCTAATTCCCCTCTCTTTCCCTCAGAAGAAAACGCCATCCACTATTTATAGCCAACATGGAGCCTCCTTGTTGTTACTACCCTCCCACTAATGCTTGCCATGTGTATAGCTATGAGGAAGCTTATCCTCATGTGCAGCTCGACGATGAAGAGTTCCCTTAGAGAGATGATCATATGAATGAGGAATGCCCAATGATCGAGGAATGTTTGATGATTAAGGAATGTTGGGTTAAAACAATTATGTCAAACGATGAGCAATAGGGACAAATAAGGTTTGTCTTATGAAGCCCCGCTTCAGTTGCGATATTCACTGAATAAAAATCATTTGTTTTACAACAAATGATAAATTTATGACTCAGAGAAAGATGCAAGGAATTTTACCTAAGCAACGTAAAAATCCACGGGTCAACAGCAAGAGAAGTTTCACTATAAAAAATAGATGACAAAGCTTTGTTACTTCTCCATGACACCCTTTGTAGGATTTTAATGTACTTTAATAAGTACTTTTTTGCTACAAGAAGGCTTCAAATGATACTTCGCTTAGATGACTCTCCTTCATAGCTACACCTCATCGATAGTAGTGGGTCCTCCTTTGCTCTCTGTGGAAGACTCTTCACAATAATAGTATATCTTTTTTACTCTTCTCTTCAACCTCTCGACTATCTATATAGACTCGGAGGACACTTCGTACATCGGACCGGTATGATCATGCCAACCTGGCATCGACTTGTGATGATGACCAAGTTCCATGCACATGCTTTTTTCGATGCTTTACACTACTCGAGAAATTGCAGCTGCAATAATCTTCATCAGAGAATTAACTACTTCAGCTTCTGAGACTTGTCAAAAAAGTCCTTTTTTTTTACAAGCGTTTTGCCTTCACCTTCTCCTTTACCAAATCACCATCTCAAAGACTCCTTCCAAGCCTTGTCTTGATCTGCTGGAGAACCTTTTTCGGTCTCCTTCTCTAACCTCTCCTTGCTTCACTGGCTTCTTGTTGAACTTCTCTCGCTATCAAGGGAGGGATTACCCCTACAAAAACTGCTAGAGAACAATCCACCAAAATAGATCTCATATTCACCAACTGCCTTCATTAACAACAGTACTCATTTTAATCAATACATCGTGCTTTTATTGAAAACTAGGCATGCACTGTTTGTCCAATTAACAAATTTAACCATAGGCATGAAGTTGTCAAGTTGAACATACTTTGATTTGCATTAAATTTAAGTCGATCTCAACCAACTCATTCAAAAAAAAAATCCGAAAAACTAGCCAAATACTTACTAATCCTTATTCAGAGAATAAGAAAATCAAATGGAGGAGAAGAATTTTTTAAGGAAAAACACGTACCAGGATAGTCTGTGCGTGGCTTCTCCTTGGGCAAGACCTCTTCCTGTTGGGCGAGGGATTCGAGCTGCAGATCAAGCTTCTCCAGAGCTTCGAGGGCCTTTCCGCGGTCGACCTCAATGTGTGATTCCTCTTTCTACGTTGCGGAAGGACGAAGACGAACAGAGTACCTTTGGAGAGTAAGGAGAGTAGAGCAGATGGCGAAGGTAGAAGACGAAGGTGGCGATGGAAGCCCGCACGAGATTAATGTGTGCATTCCAGTATCCGACCTACAAGATTTGCCGCGGCGGAGAACGAGGGCTTGTGCTGTCGCCAATAATCGGACTGTGGGATATTTTTATGAGCATCTTTTAGAGGAGTAGTGGTAAATTTGATAGGTAGTACAGGGATTAACTATAAAAAGTAAATTAATTTTAAATCACAAACATGTTTAAATATATTTGAATAAAAACAGATATACTTAAAGATATTATATATTTTTTTATATCAATATATTATAATTTTTAATATCAACACATCAGAAACAGAAACTATAAATTACAACACTTCCATATCACTATATTTACGTATTATATATTTATATTTAAATATTATATTATAAATACAAAATATTATATTTAAATATTATATTATAAATACAAAATATTATATTCAACCCATTTTTTTAATTTGTAAAATACAATATTTAATAAAGCATAGTATAAAATATATAAATATGATAATATACAACGCCTTGAATATAATTATCTGTAAAATTTGGTATTATAATATGTGCAACCAAAGCTTTTAAATTTTTCTACCAACGAGACAAAATATAATATAAAAGATCTGTTTATTTATAAAATTAAATTTAATAAAATTAAAATTAAATTTGAATAGAAATATTTTTTATTGAAAATTGTGAATGATGTGAAGTAGAGTTAGTTATTATATTAGAGTGTGTGAGGGATGTGATATAAAGTTAGTTATTATGTTGGGATATGTGAGGAATATGATATAAATTAATTATTATTTTAGTAATATGTATAAGATGTGAAATAAAATTAATTTTTAATATTAAATTTTATATGTGATGTGAAATGCCTGATTAAAATTAAACTAAGTTAATTTTAATTGGGCAAACAAACGGAGTCAATGGAGTAGATTTTAAGCCCTTGGAAGTAGATGTTTGATTTTACATAGATCTATAAAAATAAAAATATATCATTTGAATCTCTCCTACTTAAAATTATTTTCACATGAAACTCTTTAGAAAATTTCGTTAAGTTTGATTATAAAGGTCTATATATTTGTACTAGTTAATTTTAATAAAATTAAAGTTAAATTTAAATCAAGATATTAGTTATTAAAAATTATAAATAATATAAAATAAAATTAATTATTATGTTAGAATGTGTGAAATATGCGATATAAGTTAGTTGTTATTTTATTATATATGTTATTATATATGTAGGATGTTAAATAAAATTAATTTTTTTATTTAAAATGCATGTATGATATAAAATATAGTTAATTTTTAATATTAAATTTTATATGCAATGTAATATACCTATTAACTTAACTAAATAAATAGACCTTAAATTATTATTTTTAAAAAAATTATAAATATATGCTTAAATATTAAAAATTATTATTATAAATTAGGATACATAGAAAAAAATAAAATTAAAAATATTTACATATATTTACGATGCTTAAAAATATTTGTTTAATTTTTTAAATAACATCTTAATAATTAAACTTAAAAGAATTTGATTAAAAAAACTTACATGAAAAAAATTGCGTGAAAACAACTAAGATATAAGTTTTCATTCTTAGAAATCTGGAATTTAAGTTCTACTTTGGCTTAAAATAAAATTACCCCTATAAAAAACTCGAATTCACTTCTTGCTCTAAACAAACCTTAACAACCAACTTTATTTATCTATTGAATACATGTCTTTAATAAAAAAATTAAATTGAATTAACTTTTTATATAATTTTAATATTAAAATACCTTTATTTTATATAATTACATTTACTTATATATACTAATATAATTTTTTTTTCCACACGATCATTATCCAAAAATTTCTTTTACAAGAACCAAAAACATTTACTTCTTATTTCTCTCATTAATTCTACTACTACTTTTCCTCCTTGATTGCAATAATTTCATCCTACATCTTTGACTAATTTTATCTTCTGATCTTGTAGGCTTAAAAACTTCAGTCTTCAAAGGATCCAACAAATCCCCAGAGATTTGGAGGACGATGCCCTTCTCAACTGCCTCATCATAAAGGTGTTTCCCTTCCTCGAATCTTCCATCTCTGCAGAGCTTCTCTATTAACAGATCATAAGTAGACCCAACGTTCTCCAAGCAGTAGCTTTTCATCCTCTCAAATATCTCTAAAGCACAATCAACATCATCTTCCCCAATAAGAACTCCGATGAGACCATGGAAGAACCGAGCAGAAACCTTAACCTCATCTTCAATCATTTGATTCACTATCGCATTCCCTTTGGCAATCCTGTTCGTCAAATACAGGAGCTTCACAACAAGGTAATAGCTAACCTGATCTGCAGAGCATTCCACCTCCCTTCGCTTCATGAAAGATAGAATCTTGAGAGCTTCCTTCACCCTACGGCCTCGGCTCAAGCAGGATAGCAGGATGTTGAAGCTGACGGTGTTGGGGGTGATGCCGGCTGATCTCATCTCCGTCATCAGATCCATTGCTTCAAAGACAATCCCAGAGGGGTTGAGCTTCAGATTTCGATTGCAGATGCATCGAAGAAGATGATTGTATGACGCTAACCCTGGATCAGTACCATGAGACTTCATTTCATTCAGAGTTCTACGAGCTTCCTTCACGTCTCCATGAATGCACCACCCATGGAGGAGGCAGCGATAGATGATCTCCTTCTCTTCGCAAATCTTCTCCCTGTGGTGCCAAACGATGCCTTCAGCCTTCCTCGCATAGCCTCTGGCGCAAAGAGCTTGGACAACGGCAGTGATGGAGGACCAGCGGCTACCTCCCTGCGGCACCCATGGTATCAACTGCCTTTCAACCATCATCCTGAACAAGCGAACAGCTTCATCGGCCTTGCCTGCCTTGACAAGGGTCTCCACGACGAGGACAAAGGTCGCTGAATCCATTCTTCGTCCCGCCTTCAAAAGCAGAGATACGGCGATGCCCATGGCGGTCAGGTCCATCATCTCGGAGAATGCGCGGATCGCGAAATTGAAGACTTCGTCTTCAAAGCCCTCATGGCTCCTGTTGATGCACCAAGAGAAGAATCGAAGAAGCCTTCTGCTCCTGCTGCGGCCGCTGGAGCTTCCAGGCGATGCGGGTAGAGTTTTGCAGGAGTTGAAGATTTGGATGACCAGATCTGGGGTCGGAGTGATGTTCATCTGTTCAACTTTGATCTCCATTTCTTCTAGACTGCCAACGCCAAGCGCCACGGCATCAAGAAGCGCCCTGATTTTGTTAGATTGGGAAGAATTGGGCAGAGAAGGTGCAGAATCTGAGCATCTTTGGCGCAACATCAAAAGACCGACGAGCTGATTCTTTATGAAAGGGGAAAAAATGTCCATCGCTTGTAAACGGTGAAATACTTTGCCCGAAAACATTAGATGAAGGATATGTCGATCCTCTCCGTCTCTCTCTCTCAACCCTAATATCCGCCGAGCTAGCAGGTTCCAGAGTGCCGCCCCGCTTTGGACTCCGGAGATCCACCGTCCAGCGGCCTGGAGGCCGCATGCCGGTGCTCGACGCCTCGCTGCACGGCTGCAGTGGGAGTAGCCTGACAACGGATCGGATTCGGGTTATAAATCGGATCGGGTCGCGGTCGATCTATATCTTCTCGAGTCGGAAATCTAATCTGTTCGGAATTCGAGTTTTCGGATTTAATCCATTTACAATAAAAGTAGTTATTTTTAAGTAATTTTCATAATTTAATTTAAAATAATGTTAAATTTATTGAAAATAAAATAAAGAAAAAATATTATATTTTTATGAATTAATTAAATATTTTTAATATAAAAATCAGTATTTGTAATATATATACATATATATTGTGAAATATAAACTGAGTATCATAAATTATAATTTACTAATATGTAAGAATCTTTTATTAATTAATTATAGTGACACTTTTTACTTGAGCCTTCCAACAAAAAGATTATTAGCTATAATATATCTCTGTATGAACTACAAATTAGATTACATAAATGGATCGAATTTTAAACGGGTCGGGTCAATTGTAATCTATATCTGATTCATTTATTTGTAGATGGATTGGGTCAGTAAACGGGGCGGATTGACGGGTCAAAAAAAATTTATTTGGGGGTTTAATCGGAACGGAACTCGGATCGGATCGGGTCACGATTCGATCCATTGACAGGCCTAAGTAGGAGACGAAAAAGGGGAGAGAGAGGCCCAAATGTTAAAATTTTCAAGTTAAATTCAGCAAAAATTTCAGTATTAATATTAACTTTATTAATTATTTTTCTATCAAAATAAATATTAACTTTATTTTAAAAAATATTAGCTTTATTTTAAATTACTATAAAAATCAATGCTATTTATAAGGCTGTTCAGAAATACACAAAGGATCAAGATCAAGCTGAAACTGAATATGAACCAAATTGAAAGCAATTGATTTAGTAATTTTGAAACCATTTGATTTGGTAATTTTTAAAATCAAATAATTCAATTTAATTCTCAATTCTAGCATTTAAGAACCGAAATTAAACCGATTACTCTCAATTTAACAATCAATAACTATTAAATTTATATTTTAAAAAATATATTAAATTTATATTTAAAAAATATATTAAATTTATTGTTCTTGTAGTATAATATTTATGATAAAATTAAATAATTTATTTTATTTTATTTATTAACATTAAATTAAAATTTTAATTTTTATATTAATACTGTTATTTTATTTTTATAATTTAAATTGTACCATAATATCTCATTAAATCATACAAGATTCGTTACATAAAAATATTTTTATAATTTATTAATTTTATTATATTTTTATTATTATTAAACTTAAATTAATTTTCACCATAAATACATAGTAAGAATTTTATTTGTAGTTTATTAAATTCATATTATAATGATAGTCATAATTTATAGTATTTAAATTTATTTTAATATAATATAAATTTTATAATTCTCTCTTAATTTATTATTAAATAAGAGTGAGAATTGGATCAAAATAAAATTTGCTCGGTTTGATTCCTTTTCCTAAAGTGATAGAACTAACTTTGGTTGGTTCAATTCCATATTTTACCTATAACTAATTCGGATTGATTGAATTGCACCCCTAGCTATTAATATAAACTTTTTGTGAGAGAGCTTGAGTTGAGTTTTATTTGAGTAGAGTAAAATTTATTTGATAATGAGTTAAATCTAACTTAGGCCTTGAGGTTTGCCAACTTTGCTACGAAGGTCCACAAGTTTGAAACCATATTAAATAAATTTTTTTTAAATTATTATATAATTTACTGAGATTCTAACTATTTTTTAAAAATTTTTAATCAGGTCCAACATAATAATTTTTGTCAATATACCATTAATTCATCCACTATAATAAATAAAATTTAAATAAATATTTTTTAATTTGCCATTTTACTGTTATCTTTTTCTTCTGGATTTGGTTGGCTGAGCCCACTGGGAGTTCAGCCTGTTTGCGCACAAGCAGTCGTATGCTTGGCCTGCTTAGGTGCAAGTAACATTGTGGTGGCAGATGATGAGATCTGACAGGCTTTTGCAAGTTCGACGGGGATGGATAGTAGTGGTGGTACGCTTCGAAAATTTATAGAATAAAGGTATTTTAGTCATTTTAAAAACACTTAACGAATTTTATCATAGAGGGGTCTCAAACTCACAATGATCTGTATATTAATTTTTGCCAATATGTATGATAAGTTTTGATTTTTTGGACTCCGTAGTAAAGTGGGTAAATCTCAAAGGCTTAAGTGAAATTACCCCTATTTTTTAATTTAAAAATTTGTGTACAATATATAGTATATATGATTTTTTAGTTAAAATTATATGTATTATGTATGCACTTAAATAAAAATCTCTTTAATATGTACTTTATGTAATATATTCATGTAAAATAATATTTTAATATATAAGCATAAAAGACTATATGTATATTATTATATAAATATAAATTAATTATACGTTGAATTGATTTTATTTTAAAAAAATTAACTTCAAATTATAAGAAAATTAAGTTAAATTTGAATCATATAAAATATAAGTTTTGAATTTCGTTGACATTGTTGCTTAGCCTTATCTTGCTCACATCAGACTTTAAATAAGAAACAAATAGAATTATAGTGCAAATCAAGGTTTAAATTCAACAAAATTGATTAATTTAATTAGTTTTATTTTGGTTTTGGTTAAGGTAGATTCAAAATTTGCCAGTTTTATTTTTATTTATGCGGTCATGTTTTTTTAAGTTTTTAAAAAAAAATAAAATTATTAAATTTAAAATTTTAAATTATGATATATATATATTATATTAAAATTAGTAAATTTTTTTTGATAATATATATTATTTTGAAGGTATTTTTTTTGATAATATTGAAATTATTAAAATTAAAACTAATGAAAACTTGTTACAACCATGGTTCAAATACAAAAACCGAGAGACATGGTGGCGTAACTTCTTCCGAATCTGGTGACCCGGAGCCCTCTGTCGTCGCCGTCGTCGCACATGGGAGAACCTGTTGGGAATGCCGGCACTTCCTCAGAGCGAGCGGCGGATGTGAAGGAGGAGGAGTTGAGGTTTCGTATCGGGCAGAGAGTACACGCTGTCGGAAATCCAAGGAGGATCGGGACGGTGCGTTACGTCGGGGAAGTGGGAGGCCACGCCGGAGAGTGGGTGGGCATCGACTGGGATGATGGCGAGGGAAAACATGACGGCTGCGTTGCCGGAGTGAGGTATTTCACGGCTAGGGACGAAAAGTCGGCGTCATTGGTTCGTTCCAAGATCCTCACCGCTGGAATCTCACTTGTGGAGGCCCTACATCAACGGTACCGCGGTGAATCCACAAAGGAAGAGGAAGGTAAGCTTTACTGCTATTATAATATCTCTGACATACTTCTGAAATACTCAACAGTGTCCGAGCATGTGGTGCTCTTTGATTACAGACCAAACTCCATCAACTGTTGGTAGGTTTGTAGATAAGAAGAATTACTTTAATAACAAAAGAAATAGAAGTAGAAAATCAGAGCAAATGGATTTTGGTGCTTCATAGATATGGCAAAAACAATTATATATAGATTTTGGTGGAGATTGTAATTTTCTCCCCATGTACTAATGTACACGGATCGTCCACTTAACCAATAAGTTGTGGTTTGGGAATGGATCAATATAGGATATCTATGTTGACATCAGCAGAAATTTGTTGGGTTCTACCTTTGAAGAAATAAGACCTTTTTATGTCACTAAGTTAGAACCTGAAGTATTTTTGTATTCACTGGGAGTGGAGCTTGGTTGTAAATTGATTATTCATGCTCCTATTCTTGTGAAATTGAGATTCTTGAACAAGAAATAAATTATTGGCTGGCAGTATGTTCTAGGATGTTTGCTTTATTTATTTATTTATTTATTTTGTTTCTTCTTTCAGGAAACACTACTATTTATATAAGGTTAATTATTCAAACTTAAGCACATTTACGGTTGTTACTGCTGTTATATGTTTGATGCCACCGATTTCTTTTCCCATGTGACAAGAAATTGTGAGGATTGATTCTATCTTTTACCAATCATGCAGATGAAATGTATGTTCTCTCTAGTGGCAATAAACGTGTCCCCATACAACTACTGGGGAAAAACAAATTTGAGGAGAAGTTCAAGCACTTTGATGAGATGCATGGTGCATCTGTTTCTTATTTTGGAGTTAGCTCGGTTGATCCTACAAATGTAATCCGTAGTCTCATTCCAAGTAAACTTTCCTCTAAGATTACCTTGTTATGATAATAGTTGACTTTACCATGCTTTACTTTTCTACTTATATTATTGGAATGTGATGTTAGAATGTTCTTTTATCGTTGAATATGTGTGATGTGTTTGTTTTGTGGATTCTAACGGCTTTAAGCCGTTGAACATGTGTGAAACGAGAACTATTTGCTACGGATCCCTTTTGCCACCCCAAAGTCCAAATTGGGTGACACAGCTTCAAGCCTTTGAGGATGCATGAAGTTGAATCCTCCGACTTGACGGTTTTAGGGTGGTACTAGCTTTAATCTTTTTATTATCCAAATGTTTTAAATCTTAAATAATCTAAAGCTCTTTCAAGATCATAATCCAATTATTCTTATTGTAAAATTGAACCTATCATCAATTTTGCCCTTGGTTTCTTAGCTTCAAAAGGAGTGTTTTTGTTTTAGTTTCACATGACTACTAGTAATGTGTGAATGTGCTATTCCGCTATAGTGCCACCAATGCATAAGCACATAGTATAGTTCTAGTGAAATTGGGCTGGCTACAACATTTGCAATATTGTATTTAATAAGGATGAAAATGTTTTGAGTGCAATGGAAACAAAGGATTCATGTAGCCGACCCCACTTAGTGGTATTCAGGCCTTGGTTGTTGTTATTGTTGTGTAAGGATGGAATGATATGTAGGCTGATAATCTAAGAAGTATAAGATGTCTTCTTGATAGAAGATTATAAGGGGCATTCCTACTTGATCGTGACTAGTTTGAGGATGTTTTGAGAAATGAGAAAAAAATATGTTTATTATTTATTGTAGTTGAGGAAGCTCAAATAAACAACATTATGCTATTTTATCGGTCTTAGATATATGTGCGATAAATGGTTCTTGAAGTGGGAAAGAAAAACTATCGAAATCATGGCTTTGATGTTGAGGAAAACATTTACATATGTGCGTTGTTAGCTGATTTGTTTCTCAAACACCTTTGGATAAGTTTGTACACTACAGAATTTGAAGTATTGCATGTAAGCAAAATGTCATACTTTGTTATTAGTGTGAAGTCATTTTAATTTTTCTTGCTTTACGGTTCTCTTGGTCCCTTAACTAAATAAACTAGAACTATGCTTCCGTGTTGGTAATGAAGCAATATCTATCTTGAGATTCATTTTTTTGCGTAGCTTGTCCCAAGATTGGAAGGAGGAGGATTACGATTGGTTGACAGCCAATACAAAAATTCTCTAGTTATGCTGAGTGCTAATTGACTTGAGTTATGATTGTTAATCTCTATTACCAACAGACCTAAAAGCTTAAGCTTGTAAGTTATGGCTCATAAATATTTTTATTCTTAACATTCTCCCTCACGTGCAAGTTTATTTGCTTTGTAGGTTGAGGTCTCTGACTTTGATACTATGTTAAATCTCTTGTGCCTATTGACCTAAAAGCTTAACCTTGTAGGTTATGATATAGGAATAATTTTACATTCTAACAACGATCGTTAAACATGACCTTGAATCAATTGGATTCATGGAGAGTGTTGCCTTAGGGGTTAATAGAGAACAGAAATCCATGTAATTGAATCCAACTAGTTTGGGATTAGGGATATGTTATTGTCGATTTTTGAACTTAAGTAGTTAATTTATCTTTGTGGCATGAAAAATGCATAAAATTATCATTGATGTTGCAGATAAACCTTATTGCCATGCACTAGGTAAACATGTATGTAGGTGCCTATAATATTTTTGGCAACTTTTTTAGTTGTAAAAGTTCAACCAATCACATCATTTAGGTACAATGGGTCCATCTGATGTTTTTAATCTTGCTATTGAGTCTTGTGTATTTCATCTCTCAAGGATTTTGTAGCTATTTATTTGCAAACATAGGTCTTGTGTTTTCCTTATTTTTCAAGGATTTGTAAGGAGGGACCATAATAATGAAATATTATTTGTGCTGAAGCACAATGACAATGTATGAAATTGTGTTAGCTATAGAGGGATTAAATCAATGAGTCATACTTTAAAATTTTGAGAGAGAGTGATCGAATATAAATTACGTCATAATATTAGGGTGTCACAGAATTAGTTCGGTTTTATGTCAAATAGATTTATTATGGAAGCTATTCATTTATTGAGAAGTTTAATGAAGAAGTTTATGAAGAAAAAAAGTTTGCATTTAGTTTTCATTAATTTAAATAAAACTTATGATAAAATCTCAAAGAAAGTACTTTAGAGATTTTTTTTATAACTTATTTGTTTTGCTTATATTCATGTTGTTAAAAAAATGTATAAGGGGCACTGTTACTTACGTTCATATATAAGGAGATTTGATTAAATTTTTTTTTATTATAGTTAGATTGCACTGAGGCTCAGCTTTTAATCCATATTTTTAGATAATTGTTCTTTTATGTTTAGAAGGAGATTGTAAATTAGCAAAAGTATGTGAACGCTATAAGAGCAAGCTTGTTGTGCTTGTTTATTTCTTGTGAAATAATACGTGCAAAAGTTAAAAATAGGAGTTCATAGCTTCAAACTCGTATTCAGTTGTTTAGGAAAAACCTACTATTGTAGTCTGCCATATTTTATTGTGGTAAGCTCCAGCTCGCTTTGGTTTTTGGTTGAAGTGTTTGCTTTAATTTTGGAAGTTGTTGTTGGTTTGAGACCTCAATTTTAGCAGTTGATTTTATCTTTTTAATGTTCAGATGTTAAGGAGCTTGATTTGACAGGCAGTCTTCTTTCAAGGTGGCAAGTATGTTTTATTTTGACATTTTGTTTAGTTTTTTGCATCAAAAGTTAATTATTTTCTGTACATTGTCATAAATTGTTTGTTTTCTTCAGCAATTCAAGCATCCAACTGTGCCTCATAATATTTTTGAAATTGCTGTGTTTTTGCCTCAGTAGGACCTTCATTAGAAAGCCATGGTGTTTAGTAACTCCTCTCTGTTAATGTTTATTCTGTTTAATATTGGTTCTGAAAATTTTAAAACCTGCTCATGTTTCTTGCGCAGATGTATAATTTTAGATATTATTTCAAAGCTTATAGCAATAAAATAGTATATCATCTTCGTGATATTATTAAAACTTGGCACGCTATTTCTGTGATGGTTAACAACATTATACTGAGTTAATGCTTATGAGCATGCTATTTTCTATCCTTTCTTTCTCTATTTTTCTGATTTTGCCTATGTAAAAAGACGAAAAGAAATACTGAAAAAGATATGGTAAGAAACTGTAGGAAATAACTTTGCATACTTGGAGCTGAATATGACGTTATTTGATAAAATGTAATTGAAATAAAGGATTTATGTAGCCACTTAGTGGGGTTAAGGCTTGATTGTTGTTGTTGCTGTCTCTCTCTATAATCTGACATTCTTTGATACTCTCTCTCTTTCTCAATCATTCTGTCACGTCCTGACTCGCTAATACATGAATTAAGCAGCAGATTAACTAGCTAGGCCGACGGTGATCGAAAATCATTTTTTTATCACTTAATAAAATAAAATTAATAATCAAAATAAAATATCAATGACTATGAAGAGTAGTCTAGTTTCATCACAAAACTTCTACCTCACTATCTAAATACAAAGTAATAAAAAAAAGAAATACTATTCGAAATCATCCTTAAGAAAGATAAATTTCACACCTATCTTGAGTGCAGTTAGTGTACTTGAAAAATAATTAAGGATGAGTCCTTACGAAGTCAACTTTTACTAATATGATATGAAGATAATCAACATTACAACATGCAATTGATAATAGTAAATAATATAATTTCATATTATATACATCAAATTTTACATCTATTTTTTTAGTTAATTATATTTTTTAGTTTATTTAGGGCCCTATAGTTACTTTATAGATTATTGCCATTTCAACTAGTAATAATATGATTGAGGACTTATTCCCCTTAGTTGGTGCAATGGAGAACCTTAAATTTCTGATATCAGTACAATGTAGTATTAAGGACTTACTCCCCTTAGTTGGTGCAATGGAAACTTCAATCTTAGTAACAATAGTCAGTAACAGGACTTACTCCTCTTAGTTGGTGTAATGAGGAACCCGATACTACGATAACTGTAAATAATAAAGCAGTTGAATAGGCAATACCTAAAAGTAAGGTTTTGAAAACCGGACCGGCTTCAGAACTGGTAGACTGAAAGGTTCAAGGTTCAATGGTTGAACCGAGGTCGAACCGCGGTCGAACCGGAATGAAGTAAAAATTTAAAAAACTAATAAAATATAATATAAATATAGTTAAAATATATGTTATTCACACATCAACACAATAATTAGACATAAAATGAATGTTTAATAATTGAATTTAACAAATAATATTTTATGTCAATAACTAAAAAAAAAAATTCTAAGCAAATCGAAATAATAATAACCCAACAAAATATTCACAAATCACAAATTGAGTATAATATTTAGTACATCATTAAAAGATCTGAACAAATGTATGCTTTATCAATATTAAAATACTAAATCATTTCATTATTTCATATCACTAAAATACTAAAATACTAAATCATTTCGAAAGGATGGGGGCTGAAGAGGAGAGTGCGAGGCAAGAGAAATCGCGAGTTCGTGACTGTAGCGTGAGTAGAGGCTGCAGAACAGAGGTTGAGTTAGGGACCCAGAGTTTAGAATTTTTTTTTTTTTAAACTCAACCGGTCCAACCGTACCGGTTCACTGGTTGACCGGTTGAATCGCGGTTTTGATCGGTTCTGGACGGTTTTAAGCGGATCCGACTATAAAATTAAACCGGGCCGGTTGGCTGACCGGTTCACGGTTCGACCTGTTGAACCGGCCGGTCCGGTCCGATTTTTAAAACCTTGCCTAAAAGTACTCCTCAATATTTCATTATTCTTTTCATTTCAATTTCAGTATTTCAATAATAACAATAGTAATAATATCAATGAGTAACATACATTTCTTTACATAACATAAAATATACTTTCTGCAACATATTCCATTTTGTAGTATAACAATAATTCAACGTCAATATATTAATAATGTAATAAAATAAATTAACAGTAAGTAAACAATCATATAATATCATGCACATATTAATCAAAGCAATAAACATGAAACATATTATAATAGTAGTAGGTTAACATTTAACAGTATAACAGTAGTATAATAATAATATTATAATAACTAAATATGGAATAACTGCATTAAGATAAATCATGTGCAAACAACAAACAGATCACTTCAGGTTGACTCCCCCTACCTCAATTTGATGAATTGATTCAAGTTTGATTCTAAAACTTCAAAATATATTTTTGTCACCTTTATTTCGTTAATTTTTCTATGTATAGTATTAGATAAAAGATTATAACATAATACATAAAATATTAGTTAATAATATGTTTATGCAACAACAACAACAACCAAGCCTTAATCCCACTAGGTGGGGTCGGCTATATGAATTTTTTGTTTCCATTGCGCTCTATCAGTTACCAAATTTTTATCTAAGTTTAAGTAACTAAGATCACTTCTTATAGTTTCTTGCCATGTCTTCTTTGGTCTCCCTCTTCCTCTTTGTACATGAGCAAAATTCAATAACTCAATTTTTCTAACTGGAGCTTCAATCGGTCTACGATTTAGATGTCAAAACCATCTAAGCCGACTTTCTCTAAATTTATTCTCAATTGGTGCAACACCAACTTTCTTTCGAATATACTCATTTCTCATTCTATCCTTTCGTGTATATCCACACATCCACCTTAACATCTTCATTTCTGCAATATTTATTTTATTTGTATGTTTTCTCTTTGCAGGCCAGCATTCAGCACCATATATCATCGCTGGTCTTACTACAATTTTATAAAATTTACCCTTGATTCTAAATAGGATTTTTTATCGCACAACACATCAGAAGCATTTCTCCATTTTACCCATCCTGCTTGAATCCTGCTAATAACGTCATTATCTATTTCGCCATTATTTTGTATAATTGATCCAATGTATCTAAAGCGCTCACTCTTCTTGACAATTTGATCACCAATTGTCACATCTCCAATATAAGTATTTCTTTCTTGACTAATTGTGTACTTCATATATTCAGTTTTTGATCTACTGAGATGAAAACCTTTAGATTCTAGAGCATTCCTCCAAAGTTCTAGTTTTGCTTTAGCTCCCTCTTTAGTTTTCTCAACAAGGACAATATCATCTGCGAAAAGCATACACCAAGGCACTTCATCTTAGATATGTCCAGTCATGACTTCCATAATCAAAGCAAAAAGATACGGACTTAAAGCCGAGCCTTGGTGTAATAGGAAAATCCTTACTCAAACCTCCTTGTGTCCGAACAGAGGTAACAGATCCTTCATATATGTCTTTAATAACTTGAATATAAGCAGTGCAATTCTTTTTCTTTTTTAAAACTCTTCAAAGTACTTATCTTGAGACTTTATCATAAGCTTTTTCCAAATCAATAAAAACCAAATATAGGCTTTTCTTTCTCTCCTTAAATTTCTCCATTAAACTTCTTAATAAATGAATGGCTTCTATAGTAGATTTACCTGGCATAAAACCAAACTGATTCTCTGATACCTTAGTATTATGGCGTAACTTTTGTTCGATCACCTTCTCCTAAAGTTTTAAAATATGACTCATTAATTTAATTCCTTTATAATTGGTACAATTTTGTACATCGCCTTTATTTTTATAAATAGGTACTAATATACTCTTTCTCCATTCATTTGACATCCTTTTAGTTTTCAAAATCATATTAAACAATCTAGTGAACCAAGAAACTCCTTCATCTCCTAAGCACTGCCAAACATCAATTGGGATGTTATCTGGTCCTACTGCTTTTTTATGCTTCATTTTCTTTAAAGCTTTCCAGACTTCAACTTTATTAATACGTCGGATGTAAGAGTAATTTTTACTTTCTTTTAGGGTGCTGAATTCTGTAAGATCAATTGAATTTTCACAATCTTCATTGAAAAGCTGTTGAAAGTAACTCATCCATCTATTTTTGATATCTTCTTGCATAAAAAATACTCTTTGATCTTCATCTTTAATATGATATATATATATATATAAGTTTATATATATGATATATATATATATATATATATATAAGTTTTTATTTCTTTTTTTCCTGCTCCAACTGCTTGGCTTGCTACGCTCCACTGCTTCCTTAGCTATCAACGCCATTGAGTCGTCGAATCTCCACCGAGTGCCCGCCAACCTTGCTATTGATGTTGCCGACACTGCCACTACCACAGATGTCGCTTTTCCACTCCCCCTCTCACTTTCTCTCTGTGGTCTTGCTGAAGGTAAAGAAGATATTGGATGGAGATGAAGTAGTGGGAGGAGTTGGGATTGAGAGAATCTTACTTCTCCCTCTGTTTCCTCTTTCTCTCTCTCACTGTTTGGTTGAGGGAAGAAGCGGATGGTGGAAAAATAATAAAAAAAGTGGAGAAGGGGTGGGATTGGATGATGCATCTCTCTCTCTCTCCCTCCTTGATAGTTGTCGGCTGGATGGTGTGGGTGTCTTCGAAGACCGTGATCACGTTGTTGCATCATCCAAAAATTTAAATTTTTTAATGATAAACTTATAATGTGTACTATTTGCTATATCTGTTCTCGAAGACAGGTCCTTGTTAATTCATTTGAATTTATTTTAGTTTAAAATAAAATCAATAATCCCACGAAACTTACATAAATGTCCTAATTAATTTTTTTTAACCCATATGAAATTAACTTAATATTTATATTATTTAAATAATTATATATTGCTCAAACTACATCGAACAATTTAATTAATACATAAATTTCACCAATAAATTGTCAGGACATTACACATTGTCACAGCTCTTTTTCTCTCTGCTTATATCTACACATCAGTGTGCAGAACGCAGCATTCAAGCAAGATCATTCTGCCTCACCGAGATAGAGATGGAAATAAAACCAAGAAACAGCATATTTGTTGGGCTTCTTTCATTCTCTGAAGCTATTAAAAGTTAGTTGCATTTAACATTGTACATGCGCTAATTTTGTCCTATCCATAGAAGCTTTTGTCCTGTATATAATTGCGTTTGTCTGTAAACTTGAGCTCCTCTTAGCCAATGCGTGGAAGCTATGTTGACCTGTGTATAATTGTATTTGACTGGATCTCCAGAAATGAAATCTTTATAGAGATAAGACAATGCCAAGAAGGTAAAATATCTTTCAAGGGTACCAAGTCCCTGCAAGGCAAGTAATAAGTTGCTAATTCGGTGTTATTGTCGTGAAATAATTAAACCACAAATAATAATTAATAAGGAGGGAGAAAACATTCTCAGGCTCAGTAGGTTGGACAAAATCACGTATGACTTGCTGGAATTTTATCAATCACATTCATGAAAGCATTTTTTTTCCTCCCTCCAGTGGTTTCTGTCAATAGCTTATGAAATCGGGGGTGGGGTAAGTGTTACTAAGATTGTAACTGTTTTTCATCTTTGATATGTTTTATCAAGATTTTTGTGGTCATGCAGGATGTTAATTCCATTTGTGACGCTCTGCCGGCTCTTGAGATTCTTGATTTAACAGACAATCTCATGGAGACAGATATACCTGAACTTACTTCACTTAAAAGTATTCAAATATTGGTTCTCAATCACTGCAGCATTGCATGGGAAAAGGTGATGTTTTATAAGTTATTTTGTATATATGATTGTATCAGATTCATGTTCTTTAACTACCCTCGATGGTGGAAACAGGTTGAAATACTTGAGAAGTGTCTTCTGTCTATTGAAGAGCTTCACCTGACAGGGAATAAAATTAGAATGACAATGGTTAGCACCTGAATCATTTGCTGCTGATATATGCATATGCTCACTTGAATACGTATGAAGAAACATTTCTTTTTATCTGTTGCTCTTTCGTCACTGTTTAGTTGTCATTTCAGCATAAATTTTAAATGTCTCAATTTTCTTTTTTTCCCTCTTTACCATAGGTCATCTGAGAATACGTATCTTGCAAGGAAATGTATATGTAATTCTGTTTGAAAAGAAAAAGAAATAGGCAGGGATGTGTAACTTTATCTGGATTTTAACTAATTACACTGTCAGTCAGCCTCAATGAGTGCCAATTTCAATATTGATGATTCGTTTAGAATGTTTAATTTCTTATGCATGCTGTGAAATCAGAAATCTCAATATGCTATACACTTTAGATTGTATGATGTCTTATTAGCCATCATGAAAGTCCTTTTGCCTGATTGCTCTATTGCTAGCAGCCTAGATGGTGTCTTTTTGTAGGCCTAATTAGATTTGCATGGTTTATACAGCCTGTACCTTCTGGACCAAGCATCACTCATGTTCCAGGATTTGACTCATTACGACTATTGAATTTGGATGACAATTGTATTAGCTTATGGGATGAAGTTTTGCACCTTTCACGATTAAGAAGGTAATTTTAAGGTGATGTCATCTACAGTTAAAGCAAAGTTATGTTTGGAAGAATTATGTTTTCCTCTCTTCTTTCAGCTTGGAGCAGCTTCATCTTAACAAGAACATGCTGAAAAAAGTATCATACCCTACTAATCATCCATTAGTTAGTACGCAAGATAGATGCTGCATAGCCTTTGAGAAACTGCAGTGTCTGCTTTTGGGTAATGCAGAAACTGTTGGTTTTATGTAACCACTGGCCGGTTTATAATAGATCTCATGGGATTTTGGCCTTTAGTTCCTTTAAGTAGACTGTTTCAAAAGCGGACTATTAATTCTTCTTCCAACTGACTGCATAAAATTAATTTCTCAGGTTCTAATGAGATAAATGATTTGGCATCTGTAGACTCCTTTAACCTTTTTCCTAGCTTGGTGGTACGTACTTTTTTTGAATTTAACATGTTCTTGAACTTTTTTAAATTTGTTGATGACTACTTTTTGATTACATTGACTGATAATTGTTCTAAAAAATGTCTATATTATTCTTTTGAATTTTCCCAAGCTTGGAGTTTTTATTTCAGTGTTCAGATGTTTTCACTTTGCAAATAACTTGTCTATGAAGCAGGAGAGTAAGTATTATTAAATCTAAGCATGATAGGTAAATATTTGCAACTTGAAAATTTGTTTATTAGTCTACAAACAGCATAATAATAAGGCTTTGTAGTTAGCTGATGCTGCATGGAGATTCATTCTTGAAGTGTATTTAATGGTCTAAGATAATTTGCATTTTCATGATCACAATCATGTACGTAGATGATAGCTCCAATGGCCAATGTCAGACATGTTACCAGCATTCTTGCGAGTCAGGCATCAGGAAATTGCTTTGTCGTATACATTGCTAAGTCCAAATTTCTGCAGTAATGCGGAATAATATGCAAATGCAAACCTAATTTTGAGATCAGTAAATAAAGTAGCAAATGAACATAAAATTAACATTAGTATATAAAGATAAGAATGTTCAATCTCATAGGCAAATCACTTTAAAATATATTTAAAAATAGAATCGAATGTAAGGTAGATGATTCACTACATGACTTAAAGTAATATTATTTTAGCTACCTAAAGCCAGAGTATACAGAAAATAGGATTTCTCACAAATAAATAGGCCAACAATAATTATCACATACATAATGTTCCATGTCACACGGACAAGCAAATTAAACAATCTTGATAATAAAAATTATCACTAGCCCGCAAAGAAAATTCGAGATATTCATTAAGCTTTAGAAATACTTAGGACATATGGGATCCTAATCCACAGCAGTAGGAAATCAACAATGAACTGTAGGAATTGATCCGAACAAGAATAACATAAGTAGAGCAGCTGATCAACAAAATTGGAATCGAGAATGCGGCTAGTAGTGAGATGATGGCTGCCAGACAGATGGGAGAGCCGCATGATGAGGTAATGATGGGATGTCGCTCGAAGTGGGAGGGGGACCACATGGTGAACGATGAAGAGATGGCGGTGCATTGAAGCAAACAAGACGCCATAGCAGCAGTCCTTGGGTGATGTGGTTGTGGCGAAGTTTGCGTTGGGTGCGACGATGACTGGAGTTGGTAGGCGGAAGTAGTGGTAGCGGGGGCATTGTCAGTGGTGTCAGTGATTGCCGACGGGTGCTGAAAATTGCTAGAGCGGTGAAGGTCGCGACAATAGGGATCACGGTGCGTTGAGCGCAAATAGGGGATTGATTTAAGATTTCAAAGAGGCGGAAGAATAAATTTTGGCACAATTACAACAAAGGACCTAAGTTTTCTGCAAACTTGGATCACCAAGCTAAGTCAAATCATTTATGATTGATGATGAAAAGAGTTGGGGTATACTTTAAATTACTTTAGGTATTTGGGATTTGCACCCAAGACTCTAACCCTTTTTTTCACCAGGATATAACACGCAGTTGAATTACTTACAATAATTTCATTCCAAGATTAAAAATAACTAGAGTAGTTTATGTCTTTATATAGTACGTTAAAATTTTAAATTGAGGAAATAAATACTAAAATAAAAACAAATTCTAATGTTCCAAATATGGCTATCTAAAAAGGATATAAAGCAAATGAAATCGGCCTAAAATTTGGAAGATGAGAAATTCAAATAAATCAGCTACTTTGAATAAGGATTTCCAATCCTACCAATCAATCGCCAATCACGTTTGTTACCAAATCTGCCTAAAATCATATGTCCATTCAGATCGATATTATGTGAGATCTTAGATGTTGAGTATAAATTCTTGCTAGGATAAATCGACAGTTTGATAATATTGTGTCCCTATCATATAGTCAGCATGTAGCAATCTCATGAACATGTCATTTATGAAGCACTGAACTCCACTTCCGTTATCAATATCATGTACTTTCCAGCTTGGTGTGGCAAAAGATGTTTGTGTCATGAGATGCGTCCATATTACAGTGGAATCATTTTTGTTCACTGGCGTACGTTAAATAAAAAGGGAATATCAGAGCACATACTTTTGTTCAGCTATTATTTCACTGTAGATGTTCAGCGGTAATTTAATGCAAATTTATCTAGTTGTAACTGGAAGCTTGGGGCTTGATGCTTACCTCATCTGCAGTTCTCTTGATACGTTGTTCAATTTACGATGCATTGGCATTTCAGTCTCTGTTTGCATTCCTTGCAGATTTATTCATAGTTTCAATGTAAAGCTATCTTGGTTTACAGTCTTCTTGGAATGATAACTGGAGGAAGTCCTTGCAAATCCTCTCAATGCAAGTGTTGCTATATACATTTGGCTTTTTTGTTAATGCTTAAGAAATTTTTTGTCGAGGTTCTATTCTGTTCAGATTAAAATCTATCAACTTCATGGTGATCACTTCTTTTACTTGAAAGGATGTCAGGCTTTCTGAGAATCCCATTGCTGATCCAGCTAAAGGTGGCCTCCCAAGATTTGTCTTGATTGCTCGCTTAGCAAAAGTAAAGACGCTAAATGGGAGTGAGGTATCATTTGAATTGATTGTTTGTTGACTTTAATATTATGTAAAGATTGTGATTTACAGTTGATTGATCCTACATTTTCCTCAGATAAGTGCACGTGAGAGGAATGAATCTGAAATTCGGTGAGTTTCTTGATTTTATTTTTGGTTAATTGATCCAATCTTTTTGTTTTATATAGTTAGAGCTAAATTTAGAGTTGTTATTTGGTAATTGATAGTGTAATGAATTCAAAGGATTCATGTTGCCATCCACACTATTGGGATAAAGACTTAGTGGTTGTTGATTTTATCCTTTTACTTGTGTTTTTGATTTTTCATATTATTGTCAATTGTGGCTCCCCATCGATGTGTCATGGGTTAACTTAAAGATCGATGAATAAATAATTTTGAGTCAAGATGTTCTCACCATAGTTGGGTTAAGCAAAATACCCAAAACTTGAAAGTTTGCTTGAAGATGGAATTGGTTTGGAATCAACTTGAGGGTAACTAAATCAAATTATGAGCCAGGTGGCCTAACTCAAAGATTATTTTGAGTTTGATGTGACTTGCTCAAAAATTAATTCAAGTGCGCTCAAAGTGCATTTTATTTTTAAATATATTTATATAAATGTGTGTGTGTTTGTGTTCATAACTAAGTTGATAAGAGGCATTAGTCTAATGGTTAATACCTTGTAATATTGTGTGCCTTCCTTCCCAGCAATGGATCAATCCCTAACTATTTCTTTTTTTTTAATTATTTTAAAATGAGAAGTTTTTATTCCCATGTAGTGTGGGAAAAAAAGTATGGGCCCTAGCATAAACTAGGGGTAGCAATTCGAGTTGTTGGGTTGAATTTGGGTAAATTGATTTTTTGATCTGACCCATTTAAGCATGACCCAAACCCGACCCATTATGTTTGGCTCGAACCTGGCCTGTTTATTTAAACGAATCAGGCATCAAAACTGTACTCAACCTATTTAATAAATTGGTTACTTGACCCGACCTGCCAACTTGTCTATTATATTTTTTTAAGTTATCAAAATTTGATAAATTTAATATTTTTTACTTTAAATCAATATAATTATAAAGTTCGATTAAGAACATTAAAAATACAACTAAATTATATAATACTCGTCAAATAATTAATATTAAAATTAGGACTAAAAATAAAAATATGTATTAATTTTGATAAATGGGTCACTAATAGGTTGAATTGGGTCAATCCATTTATAACCTGAACTCGTATAACTCGTATAGACTTGACTTATACCTGGTTAAGCTGGGGTTAGTTTCAGTTCGAGTTGGTGGGTCAGGTCAAAAATTATTACCCCCGGACATTAAATTAATGCCATGTTAATTTAACTTTTAAATAATTAATAATCATAAAATTTTGAAGTTTTGGTTATTTCGGGTAAGACAACTGGTAGCCAGTGTAAAACTTATGATTAATTTATTTAACTCAAATTTAAATTAATCATAATTATGCTGGGGTTAGGCAGTTGGTAGCCAGTGTAAAACTAATTGTATCAAACATACATGATTCTTTTAAGAAATTACGCTAGGAATAGGGTATTCTTTGGAGATGACGTGTTGTGTTTCTTGACATAATAAAGGCCGGTTCATCGGCACCAGGATATAGTGATAAATGAGCAAGAGTTTGCAAATCATAGATGGATATGAGTAAAAAAGCTAATCTAAATACTAGAACACAAGTTACTCGAATTAAATTGGGAACTTGAAATATAGGCACCTTGACGGGCAGGTGATGGAGTTGGCAGATATTATGATTTATAAAAAAATTAATATTTTGTACCTTCAGAAAATAAAATAAGTAGAGGAGAAAGCTCAAAAAATTAATAGTTTAGATTTCAAATTTTAGTACTCTGAGAAGAATAACATTAGGAATGAAATGAGTGTAACTCTGAACAATATTTGAAAGATCATGTAATAGAAATTAAGATAAATGGGGATAAAATTATAGCTTTAAAAGGTATAATCAATGGAATGACTAATGAAATTGTAAGTGCGTATGCTCTCAAGTAGGTTTGGTAGTGAATATAATGGAAATATTTTGAAATGATTTGGTGGAGATTTTTAAGAGATACCTCAGAAGAAAAGAATATTTATTAGAGGAGATATAAACGAACATATTGAAGTATAGCTAAAGTATTTAATAGCTTTCACAGTGGGTATAATTTTGGAGAGACTAATTAGAAGGGTAAAATTATCTTGGAGTTTTTGTTAGCTCAAGTAGGTTTGGTAATCAAATATTATTACGTACGAGAATTGGTCTTCAAAAATATAAATTAATTTTTTTCTTATAAGAAAATAAAATAATTTAGATTGTAAAGATTGTAAGGTTATTCTAAGTAAATATTTGACTATCCAACATTGATTAATGTTCTTAGACTAAAAAATAAAAAGTTGAAAAAGATATAATAAGTCAAAATAATTCCATTGGATGATAAAATTTAAAGAATGATAATGAGTGTTTTTAAGAAAATAGTTCTAGAACTTAGTTATGAGACATAGAGGGGGAAACTGATTTTATGTGATTGATAATTGCTAACTGCATTTGTAAGGTGGTGAACGATGTGTTAGGAGAATTTAAAAGAAAGTCTCCAAATAGTAGAAGATGCTTAATAGTGACAAAATGTACAAAAAAATTGATTAGAAAAAGATTTGTTATAAAAAATCGATTTAAATGCAGGAAGAAAAGAATTGAAAAAATATAAAGTGACTTGATGAGAGTCCAAGAAAATAGTTTGTAATGCAAAAAATATAATTTTTTTAGAATCTATATACGAACCTAGATACTAGAGAAAGAGAGACATATATACAGTATTGCCAAAATAAAAGATATAAAAGCTAAAAATTTGATTTAAATAAAATGCATTAAGAATGAAGACTGAAAGTATTTTTCAAGTAAGAAGATATCTAATATAGATAGATGAGTTGCTTTTAAATACTTTTCAATGAAGATTGTAACAATATGATTGATCTTATTAAACTTAGTGTCTGCACATGTCTAGATATTTTAGTCTGAAATTTCACTCATTAATAACATATTATTAATATACACATGGAACATGGAAGCTTTAGTTTTGCAAAAGTCTAATGATTGTTGAACAAGTTTCCTTGCTATAATTTAGATATATCATTGGTGACAAAAGTTGGCTTGTCAGGCTTCTACTCATGAATAGTTAATTAGAAGACTTTTTTTGTATTTCTATCTTTTAATAGTTTTTATACTTTCATGTATCAATGATGCATTATGATAGTTTTCTTGTTAGATTAGCTGGTGTGATTTTCTAACTCAAAAAATCATTCTAGATATGTTCGACTTGTTATGACCAAGATGAAATTGGATGATCCTAAGGAGTTGAGCCTACAACACCCGAGGTACCTGCAACTTCTTTACATGATTGTGCAGATCTTGAAATTTCACGTTTCTATAGTTTGCCCTTGTTTGTTTCTCAAGATTGTGCAAATATTGAAATTTCACTTTGAAAGGTCGTGTTAAAAGTTGTTTTGTAAGGCCTCTTGGCTTACGATAGTGACTTCCTATTTTCCCTTGTTTGTTGTTTTTTTGATTTATTTAGTGCTAGGGTTGGATTTTTCTTGTAGCACTTCTCAATAACATGATTACGAATCCTACGAGTGTAGTACTTGCTCTCATTATTCTTTGATTGAATAGTCTTTGAAGATCCTTATGCAACTGGGACGGTTTGCCTCGGCATCGTCTTCTTCCTGTGATTTTTTGGTTCGGACGTTGTCTTATGGCTTTGGGTTGTTGCTCCATTCGTGCCTGTTCTTATGCTCAATTATCACAACAAAAGTTGTATCTTATTGTTTCTTTCTCATTCTTTGACCGGTATAGTAGAGGTCTTATTTTCTCAATGGGGAGGACCATCATATAGATCCAATTGGACTAATATAGCCTCTATCTTCACTTGCCAAAGAGCAAACCTATTTGTTCCTATCTTCGTGTTTTCCATTGAGGCTCCCATGTGCTCTAATACCATTTTGTGAAAGCAAAATAGGACACTTGTGAAAATTCTTTAACAATACCTAAGAATCAAAGCAACTAATAAACTGAAGTTCAGAGACACAAAACCACAAAAGAAAGGAAGAAAAAGGTAATGAACGCTATGATTTATGTAGAAACCCTTACAGGAAAAACCACATAATGCAAAGGAGAGAATGAGAAACCTTCACTAAAATGAAGGATTACAAAGGCGTACAGAGATTGCTATAGAGAGTCAAAGAAGATGAGCCCCTCCTACAATTTTTATTGCATTGCTCTCATTGTTGAAGAACTTGATGTAGGACGAAGTGCGCTGATACAAAAATTGATGCAGGATAACACGCTTTGATGTGAAAATTGATGTGATATAGCAAAGATAAGGTGGCTAGAATTTTGAAGATGGAGAAAAATGCGAGAAATATGGTTAATGACTAAACTTTCTAGGATTCTCAATTTTCCCTTATGGGAAGAATTCGATCACGTCGAATAAGGGTCAATTGTATTACGGTGTATTTCCATGGTGTCTCCAGTAATTAAATAGATTTATGACGCCTCCTTCATTAGTATCTCCAAATTACCTAAATCAGAGAAGTTCAAAGAAATATAACACGCGGTGCATAGGCACAACATGTAATGGTGTGGGGTGTGCATGCAAAGAGGCCGCAAGTGGTTGTTCAGGCATGAAGCAATGCGCAGATGTAGAGTTGAGTCGAGTGCAAAAGGGATGCAGGTAGGAGAACTACGTAAGAGCACCGACATGCGAGGCGATATGAAAGAGCCGACAAATAAGAAGGCGCTACTGGCAAGGGTCAATGATGTGCAGCCCTTATAAGGGCGGCTGGCAGCGAGGGGAGGCGAGGCACGGCTAGGTCAAAAGGTGAGACTCACGTCGCAGTGATGCTTGTCGCAAGGCAAACAGATCAAGGAAGCAAGAAAGGTGGCGTGGCAAGGGCACCTACGAATGTGGCTTGCACTTGCACCACAGGTCGCAGCTTCACATGCGGTCATTGGGCCACACTACACAGGGATCTGCATGTAAAGGGCTTGCTCGTGTGGGCAAACCCTCGCTCGAGCATGGGCTGATCTCATACGGTGAGTGTTGCTGTAGGAGGTGTGATGATGATTAGGCCGCAACAACGTTAAAGTCGTGGCTCAAAGGCAAATGGGGCATTGCGTTGCCACGTGGCCACGACTAAGCTAATGCCAAAGGTCGAATTTGACAATAAGGTAGGGGTCGAATCGAGCGACATGAGGCAGAGGTGGAATCGGCTCTAATACCAAAACTGATACGGGACAACACACTCTGATACCAAAATAATGCGGGACAAAGCGCTTTGATACCAGATTTAGAACAACGCACTATGATACCAAAATTAATATAGGATGAAGTGCTCTCATTCTGAAATTGATGCAGGGTAATGTGCTCTGATACCAAAATTGTTATGAGAGTGAAGATGAGGTTGCTAGAGTTTAGAAAATGGAGGAGAAAAAATGGTGGATAATTGGAATTTCTAGAATTTTTACCTAAGGTTTCCCGTGCTTCTCTTTTGGGATATCGATCTTTTCTGGAATCCAAATTAACTCATTTCAAGGTTATTTGCACACAAGTGAGTTTTATTTATCGATTGCATTTTCAAAAATATATACAGATTCTAGCCTTTTTTTCTATGCAAATAATCTTAAATTAAAAAATATGAAAAAAAATAAAATTAAATACTTACAGCTCTAAATAATTATGTAAATAGGATAATTCTAATTAATTTAAATTAATTAAGGTGTGTTGTTTGTAAGGTTAAATTTAAGAAGGTTAAAATTAAATTTGGATAGAAATATTTTTTTATTGAAAGTTGTGAATGATGTGAAATAAAGTTAGTTATTATGTTGGGATATGTGAGGGATGTGATATAAAGTTAGTTATTATGTTGAAATATGTGAGGGATGTGATATAAATTAGTTATTATTTTAGTAATATGTGAGATGTGAAATAAATTTAATTTTTAATATTAAATTTTATGTGTGATGTGATATGCCTGGTTAAAATTAAACTAGATTAATTTTAAACTCCTAGACAAACGGAGCCTTAGAGTTATATTATGCAACATGATTAAATTAATTTATATAAATCTTAATTTTGATAAACCCAACTAATTTTTTTAAAAAAATGCATCTATATTTAAATACTTTGCATCATCCATTTAGAAACCATGCTATGACATGGAACATTGACAAATTCTTTGAAGAACTTGTAGACATGCTTCCTCGTGAAAGGCTGTTACAATTTAAAGAAAATCATCACATCACCTTCCATTTTTACTTTAATTATCTAACAACAACTGAACTGTTCACAAGGGACTCACATCTATCTAGTGTTTTAAGATTCTTGCTATCGAAGAATAACTTCTCCATGATGTGTTGAAGAATTCTAGTCATGCTCAACATAGAGTAACATCTACTGCAGATAAGGTATAGAGAACAGGCTTAAGCGATATGTATATCTCAAATGTAAAAAAGAAAGGGAACCACTAAAGAAACTCGATAACATTGTGGTTAAAGAAATCATAAAAAAAGTATATGCCAGAATTAACTTGCTTAGATACGCAAAAAGTTCATGCCAAAAAAAAAGATCTGCAAAAAGATCTAGATGAGTTACAGTTAACACTACACAAGATGATGAAATGCAATTTATAAAGCCAACCCAAATTATTGGAATAAGGCTATTTGATGATGATCATTATCATCATCATCAATATGGATTCAGGAATGATGACCAATTGATAATTTTATCACGAATAAACAAAAAAGAAATGGTATGTGAGAAATACATGGGCCTCTTTCTATGTGTGGTTTTAACTTGAGATGTGTGCAGTTTCTATATCTTGCTTGTCACTATATTACTTCAGTATAATTTCTATATGATTTAACCTTGAGATGCATGTGCGGAAGGTTTGCAGAATTGAAAGCCCTACATGGACTGGATGATGAGAAGCCGTCTACTGGGATAGCAGGCCCTCAGAAGATGGGGGCAGGACTTATATGTATGAAGTGGAACACTGATTGATAGTCTTTTAGGTGTTATTCTTTTGCCTCATTATTCATAAGGTTCCATCCTGCATTTATAGTGGTCACTTTGATATGTGTGGGAGCTTCAATGGGAGAAAGACCATCCTTGACAAAGAAGTTGCCACCTATAACTACTGTATGTATGCTTTTATCATCTCCCTCAGCTAAATTTTAAACATTTTGCCTGCATTGTTTCAAAAGTTAATCCTTTGTTTGCTAGGGCCCCAAAGTACTCCAAACCCAAGTATCAAAAAACACTACAAATCCAAGTTTCAAAAAAACACTCCAAACCCATTCTAAGATTGCCCCCACTAATTTTTTATATTCATTTCACATCCTATAATAATTTCAAGTTTCAACCTTAAAAGTTAAAGCCAACTCTATTCACATGTTGCACAAATTCTAATATTAAAGATCAATTCTATTTCACATCCTGCACATCTTTTAATAAAAAAAATCAACTTTATTTCACATCTTGCACATCTTTTAATAAAAAAAAAAACTTTATTTCACATCTAATATAAATATTAATATTAGAATAACTTTATTTTTTATCATAACATTAAAATAATTTTATTTTCATCTTGTTCCCAAAAACAACTCAAAACTATCCAAAAACTATACTCCTACCCAATAGATTTTTCCTGGGAAAAAAACAAACTTATTTTCGAAGAAGAGATGTCATTAGCCTCTATTGGGTGGGAGTATGGTTTTGGGATTGTCATAAGATTATTAGTTGTATCATATTCCTGTCTAGCATCGTTTTAACATTTGGAACAAGAAGCAAATCGAATCCCTTGAAAAGTGCTTCTACATGGGGTTTTATTAGTTAAGAGCCAATAATAACTTAAACTAACTAACCTTCAGTTGGGTCCGGTTAATGGCTGCATCTACTTGGCCTGAACTGGTTTGGCTTAGATCAAATGTCAAAACTATATCATGTATTTGCTAAGAAACCAAAGCATTTTATCTTGGATCCTACCATATTTGTTCTAAGAGGAAGATCAGCAGGTTTGTTTAGTCAGGTTTGGTTGACTTGAGTATTTTGTTTACTGGATTGTTATCTCGATAGTCTTTGTACCACATGTTGAGGTTCTGTTGGGAAAGAGAAACCAAGCATACTGCTAAACTTGTTATTAATGTGTGTGCTTGTGGTTGGTGTCTTGGTGTGTAGGTTTAAAAAAGAAGTTTTGGTAATAAGATGCAGTTTCATGTTGATACGCATGTATATGATCTGTAGAAATTTGATAGAAGTTGTGATTGCTTTTCCAAGCATGGTTCTTCTCTTGGTCTTATTCCTCTAACTTTCTTCTTGCAGGTGCCGTATTAAAAATTTTGTTACATCATGGAATTAACTGCTATATGTTTGTTTTGCTTCGGCTACTACATGTATAGTCACCAAAGATATCAGCATGGTCATGAAATATATTCTTATGTTCCACATCTTCACATGAACGTGTGACTTAGGGAGCATTTAATTCAGTGTAATCTAGATGTTAGTATTATTTATGTTATCTAGTTATTTATGTTTGGTTGGTTCAATGTCATTATATTATGGATTAAAATTATCAATTATTATTGGAATATAGGAATCTAAAAGTAATTTATCCTTAAAATTGTGGCCTAAACATTTTCATTATGGAATTAGATCCTCACCTCTTTTCTTCTGACTTTCCCTACTTTGTCATCATTGATTTATTCACAGGGGAGATGACTATTAAATCTCTAGGTATCAACTGACCTAAAAGATTAAGCTTGTAGGTTATGACTTAAAAATAATTTTATATTCTAACATGTCCCCTCGAGTGCAAGTTTATTTGCTTTGTAGCATGGAGTTCAACGTAGTTACTTTTTTTAACCTTTATATTAAAGATAAATGAGGGATCATAAGGGTTCAAACTTAAAAACTTCTGGTTTTGGCTTTGATATCATGTTAACTCTTTAGTTACCAACTCACGTAAAATCTTAAGCTTGTAGGTAACTTGCGAATAATTGTACATTCTAACATTGATATCTAGATGTTACTTTAGAATATCAATTTTATAACTTTTATATTGTTATCTAAGTATGTCTTCAAAGTTTATGATAGTCAATTAAGCATCCTTTTCACTTTTTGTTCAGAATCATGGGAAAAGTATTGTCTTGAAACTTGGCCCAAAGATTGATATTAGCTTTTTAATAAAGTATACGGCTTTGGACAAATTTGCATTAATAATAATTATTTGATTTCTCTCGTGCTGTCCATTTTTTAGCATACTCATTTCCTGATCCATGTTTATATTTATTTGTTATTACTTGCACATGAAGTGCAAGTCTTGTTAGATAATTTCTCTCTTATCAAAGCATTTTTCAATACATTTTTGCTGGTATATACTTTTATACTAGGTTGGCAGGCTAAAGGTTCTTTGTGAGAGCTTTTTCAAACTCAAGGGTATCAGGTTGAGGCTCTATGTTCGAGAGGAGGTATTCCTTTTGATTTTCACCTCTAAAAGTTTGATACTTATACATGTACTTCATTGTAATTTATTAATTTGAAGCACTACATTTTAATTGTCTATATTTATCTGATTTGATAAAAGAATTATGGGGAGTTTGATTAATCTAGAGTTAATATTATTTAGTATCATGTCTACATTATCTAACAACTATTGTTGATTGGTTCAATGTTATTATATTTTGGGTTAGTATAACATTCATTAGACATCATGGAACTAAAAATGATTTACTTGTAAAATCTACGGACTTGACCTTCTTTGTCATAAAATAAGATTTTTGCATTCCTACGTCTCTATTATTTCAGATTTCCTTGCTTCTATCATTGCTTAACTCTTCATAGATGAGAGGACATATAGATCTTATCCAATTTTAAATGACATCTAGATGTCATCATAGAATGACAACATCAAACAACAACAACAACAACAACAACCATATCTTTATCCTACTAAGTAGTTCGGCTACATGAATCTTTTGTTTCTATTGTATTTTAACAAATAACAAATTCTCATTTATCTAAGTATATAAGATTCTTTTCAATAGTTTATGATCATGTCTTATTTGGTCTTCCTCTTCTTTTTTTTTATATTGGTAAAACCTAATAATTCAACTCTCCTACTAGAACTTTCACTAATCTACAATTTATATGTTCAAATCATTTAAGTCGATTACTGTTTTATAAAATTTATCTTTAAGTCTAAGTAAAATTTTGTATCATATAACAGAATAGATACATTCTTCCACTTTATCTATTCTACTTAGATTTTGTTAATGATATTATTATTTATTTCACTTTCATTTTGTATGATTGATCTAAAATATCCGAATCGCCCATTTTTGCTGAAGCTTGGTCACCACTAATTGTCGTCTTATTAATACAAGTAATTTTATCTTGACTAAATTTACTTCACATATTTAATTTTTTATTTGCTAAAACGAAAACTTTATACTATTAAGGTATTCTTCCATAATCCAAATTTGCCTTAACCATATGTCTAGTTTTATTAACAAAGACAATATCATTTGCGAAAAGTGTACATTAAGATTTTTTTTAATTGTGTTTAGTTAGGACTTCCACAACTAATATAAAGAGTTATGAATTTAAAGCTAAGCCTTGGTGTAAACCAACTATAGTAGAAAAATCTTTAGTTAAATCTTTTGTATCTGAACACAAGTAATAGCCCATTTATATATGTCTTTAGTAATTTGAATGTAAGCAATGCAAATCTCTTTCTTTTCTAAGACTCTCCAAAGTACTTTCCTTGAAATTTTATCATAAGCATTTTTTTAAATCAGTGAAAATCAAATATAGATTTTCTTCTCTCCTTAAACTTCTATATTAAACCTCTCAACAAATGAATAATTTTTATATTAGATCTATCTAGCATCACAATAACATTGTTGTCCTTTTTTTTTACTATGATTGTCAAAGTTTATTATTTCCTTTCGATGGAATGATGATTCTAATGGGATAGTTGGAACTAGCAAGCTGTCCTTTTAAAATGTGGAAAACTTTTGATTGTCTGTTGAATGACTTTCGTATTGTAAACTGTAAAATAAGCATTTGCCTCTGAATATTTCTGGGGTGGTGCCATGTTCAACTAACTACTGGCCTTCACATAATTAACTTTAGCTATGAATGCTTATCTGTTTGGCGCTTGATTTTGTTTTTTGCCTTCTAGGCATGTTGAGGTCAATCCCACCTTGGTTAAATGTAACCTATTCTGCTCGTAGCTAAAGCAGCAGCTAACTTTTTCCTTTTCTTTGGGATTTTTGTCCAATTTGAATTAATTTTAGAGGCCCATCTTAAAAAATTCTAGTGCATAGTTAAAATTCCCTAAGGAGAATTACAGAAAAGCTAATCTTCATTGATTGGTGTAATGCTGTTAATTTTGCTCAAATTGAAGATCAATTGAAAGTTGAATTTGATTCTGGATTGAGTCTAGACTGACTTGATCTAAGTGAGCTAGCTAACGATTTGTTTTATGGCTCGCAGTTTTGGTCAAATTCAATCTTGATCTGACAGAATCAAATTGAGCCTGGTTAAGATCATATCAATTACAAAAAGTAATTATATATATATATATATATATATATATATATGCATACACATGAGCATAAGTAATTAGCTTCACTATGTTAGTTTTCAAGCAATAGGCTTAATGGCTGACTATTAGATTTTCCTCTATGACTTTTGTTCAAACTTTATTTAGTTTAATTTTCTTTTTATTTTTGCCCACTAGATCAAGATTGATGGCTAGAATTTAAAATAGTTGAATGAAAGACATTAATGCATAAGGTTTTAACTGAAAGATCAAAAATTAATTGAAAAATTGGATTAACTTTAGCTCAGATTGCATTTGAATAAATAACTAACGAGCTATGCCTAGCTCAAATCAAAATTGAATCCAATTTTTCTCTGCATAGTTTAAATCGGATCAAAATAGAATTGAAAACTTTTAATTCAATCTTAAACTGAGATCAGAATAACTCGAAATTGGATCGTTAACTACCTTAAATTAGCATAACCAAGTTCCCCTGATTAGCTCGTGCATAAATAGCATGCTGACTCCTTTATCTTTAACAAAAGTTTCTTGATTATTCGGAGCTTATTATTATTATTATTATTTGAATAGCTTCTTATTAATTTTTTTGAGCTACCTATTAGTTTCTCTTGGTTTATGACAGGGTTCTCCGCTACCGACATTGCTTGAAGATGATATGGCTCCTTTGATGGACGTCGGAGTTGGAACAGAGACGACCATTTTGGTGGACGAAGAAGATCGGCTTCAATGACGAGCTCTCAGATTGTCAATGGTTCAATCAAGATTATCATTCAATAATCAAGAATATAAATTGCTTTTTGAATCATTGGGTTCCTTTTTCCCACCTTCCCTTTCTTGTTGATATCTTTGGTCTGCACTCTGTAGTGCTTCATCTATTAGATTTACATAAAAAAAAAAAAAAAATTGATCGCAGGCATCATCATTGAGTGTATTTTTTTTTCCCTTCACTTTGTGTTTTATTTGACAGTGATTTTCATATAGAGTTTGATGTTTTATCTAAGCAAATGATCAGAGAATATTCTTCTATTTTCCTTTCTAAAGATATGGGTGGTTCTTTTTCTACTTTCTTGACGTAGATAAGATGCTCTATTCTCGCTAAAAAGTTGATTTATTGACGTGTACCATAACATCTACAATGCAAACTATTACGTTGAAAGTAGTAATAAGTGAAACACTATTAAGTTATAATCCATCAAAGGACTGAGACTCGCGCCTTCCCAAGGTGTTCACTGACTCACCCTCTCAAGATGCTCGAAGAGCAAACGAGGTAGCAAAGTGAGAATCAACCGTACTAGAACAGACTATTATGAAGAAGTTATACATGTAGAAGGTAGTAGAGTACTTACCTACTTAGCGGCTACTCTCGAATAATAAATTGCAATTTAAGGTCTAGAAGCTGCTTTAAAGATCATTGGATTCGTTTCAAATTCTTTAAAAATTGTACGATAAGTTGAAACATGAGGTGCTGTTAATACTAGGAAATATTGGAATGGAAGTTGTAGGTGCAGAAAATGTTGAGACTCGTGAGAATGATTTAAATGTGGATTGCATTAGATTAATTTTATGTTTTCAATCTTACTAAATTATTTTATATAAACTCAGATTATCTATCTCATCTAATTACTTTTAGTGATTTTGATTGAGAAAATGGTATACTTATGTTCAATATTTTTTGTAATATTTTTGATGAAGGTATAACTTAATATATTCTTTGTAATATTTTTTTTCTAATGATTGGCTTAGGCTACTAGTTAAAAAAAAGACTGGAGAAGAGAGAGGTGTGTGCTTGATTTAAGTTCACAGAACATTGAAAGAAGCATTGTGAAAATAGAGAGAAAATATAAGACGAAATAATTGAAAGAAACAGATAGTTTAAGGGTGCATTTAGTTTGATAATATTTAAATATTTGTGTTATTTAGATATTAATATTATTTAGATGTTTATATATTTTTTATTTTTTTTAATTTAATTTATTATTATTATATTAAAAACTGACAGTAGAAAATTAATTTATATCTCTTACAACAATAATAATAATAATAATTAAGTCTTAATCTTATTAGGTGGGGTTGGTTACTGAATCTTTTGTCTTCATTGCATTCTATTAATTAATAAATTTTTATTTAGTTTTAAGTGAGTAAAATAACTCTTTATAGTTTCTTATCATTTATTCTTCGGTCTTCCTCTTTCTCTTCGTATATGGGAAAAATCTAATAACCTGATATTTTTAATTAGAGCTTCAATCGTCAACGATTTATATATTCAAATCATCTAAGACGATTTTCTCTAAGTTTATCTTTAATTAGTACAATTTTAACTTTCTTATGGATATACTAATTACCTATTTTATCCTTTCATATTTACTCACATATTCACCTTAGCATCGTTATTTTTATAATATTTATTTTATTTGTATATTTTCTTTTTTGTAGGTCAGCATTTAATATCATATATCATTACTGATTTTATTACAGTTTTATAAAATTCACCTTTAAGTCTAGATGAAATTTTTCTACGACACAACCTCCTATTTTATTACAATTAGAGTGTTATTTAAGTGTAACTCAATTTTAAGTGACATTTAAATTTTATTTTAAAGTGTTGCTTTTATAATCTTTTAAAATGTTATCTAAATATATTAAATTAGATGATGGATTTACTAAAATAATATGATATAATATCATGATAATATTAAATCAAATAACACCTAAATAAAAGATGATGTACTCTGCTGCATGCAAATGGAGTGAAAACGTAGAAATTGATAAAAATAATTTAGTAAAAATTATGTATATGATACTAAAATTTAGTCAATTTATATATTCAACATTCAAATATTTAATATTACATATTAAGCGTAAAAATTATATAAAAATTATAACTCGTATATAATTTATGCCACAAATTTGTGGCAAGTATATAATAAAAATTGTAATTTTAATATAATTTTTGTCGTTAAAATATAATATTAAAAATGTAGATATTAAATTTATAAAATAACTAAAATTTAATACTATATATGTAATTGCCTCAATAATTTAACAACAATATGAAACAAATTAATAATAAATTTTCATGAATTTGTATATGTTAGCTAATAAAATCCTGGGATTCCTGATAATAAACTAAAATCTCTTATGCAGTTAGTTACAAATATTTTTTGACAATTACTTGCTGTAATGGGTCGCATGACTCAAAAACTTATCAATAAATACAAACAAATTTTTGGAGAAACATAATTGACTGCATTGATCTTGATAGTTGCACTATCCATCGAATTTAAAGGAACTAGAGATTTTTATTTCATTAGGTTTGATTTAAAGTTATTATATATAGCTAACTCATAAAAAATAATTTAAATTTCTTTTTAAAAAATTAAAATTTAAAAATTTAGAGTTTGTGTTTTATGATCTAGAATTTAATATTATATTTTTATGTTAAATAGATACCATCTTATACTTTAAATTTTATGAAGATAATAGTACACATATACTATTTAATTATTTTAATATGTAGGTAATTATTTTAAAAATAATATTAAATAAATTATTTCAAAAAAATTTACAAAAATGTACTGTTTTTTTATAATGCAAAAAAATATACTGTTATTATTATTATTACTATTATTATAATTATTTTGGAAGATGATATTATTATTATTTTGATATGCCAAAGTGCCAAGGCTGTGAGAAGGCGAGTCTGGGGAATTGATGCCCGACTGCGCCGCCTGCACCTCCGCTCTACTCTTTCAAGCGCCGGAATCGATCGGAACTTCGGATTTGGTGGCCATGGGAGCAGTGGAGCAGGACGAGAGCTGGAGCGCGTGCCTGTCCTCGTCGACGACCTGGCTTCTCGCAGACGGATCCCTAGTGGACTCGATCTCCTTCGAGACCTCGAGCTCGGACGCCACCGTCAATGGCGCTGGCGCGATACCGAGCGGCGTGCTTCTTGTTAGACCGGCCGATTCTCAGCCCTGCGACATCACCGGTATGATTTTTTGCTTCTATTCTGAGCATGCCGACGGATTCTCTACCTTTTTGTTTCCATCTCGCTGCTTGATAGGAATTTGTTATTGAGAAATCTTGTGCTGGAATTAAAGGAAATTTATAGGAATGATATCTTTGTGGCTGGCTGAAAACGCTGGTCGTTGTTTCGTTTCTTCTATTATAGCATTCCATGTGTTGTTTCATTGATCGTAATGTTAGTGAAGTACTACTAGTTGAGCAAGTGGTTAGTCAGGTGTGTGCTGCATTGGGATTGATTTTTAGTGAGGGATGAAAGAGCGTTCTCTGCATCTTTGATCATAAGGAATTCAGAGTATGCTTATCGAATGGGCCATATGAACATCTTGACTTTAAAATGAATGTCAAACATGCTACGTTCCCTGCTTATGCTTTGGTAAGGGAAAATTTTTCACGTCAGCTAAACCTGACACGTGGCAGATTTAAGCTAATTCATTGACTAGTCATTGAAGTTACATTCCCGAACATGATTCGAAGGATTTGCCCGAATTGCGCGTCAGAGCTGAATAGCTTGCAGTTAGTCGAACAATATTAGACAAATAGATCTTTAGCCAGTTGCACTTGTCACGTCATAGCCTTATTTCTATTGTATGGCACCCAACCTAGGGGCAAAGGTGGGGTATTCATCATTAAGGCTTGGTCTGACAGGTGGCATAAGTAGACCGCATTGCTGCCCACACTGTCTAGCTGTTTATCATAAATACTCACATTATAATGAGAAGGGGGATCCGGGACAGTAGTTTCTTAAATGCAGTCTACGCATCATTTCTCTACTTAAGGGAAGCTCCTAACTAGCATTGTTCACCTGCTCTTCAATTTCGGCTAACTTCAATTGTTCAATTAGTTTTTCATAACAGAGCTCCCCTTTGATATCAAGCAGCTTGCCTTGTCACTTCTCTCTTTCCAGAGAAGCCTAGGAGAAACTCTCTTCTTTTCTTTACTTTACTATTATTTAATTCCAAAGCTTCACTCTAACCCCCTCTCTTCATTTTTTAATCCTAGTTTGGACATTTTCACCCAAACAGTTTGGTTCCCTCTCACAGGATCTTTAGCCTAATCATCCCTTACCATGGTTAAAGATCCCTAGTATAAGTCTCTTTCTAGCACGTGGCCTTCTTCTACTTTTTCTCAACCTCCTAACCTCTCCCCACCACCAACAGATTCATCCCAACAGCTCTCTCTACTAGCTGCAAGCAGAACCTAGCTCACCCAATCCGTAAATCAGGTACTCCATATGATCTCTCAAAAAACCTCTACTCCACCAAGAGCTATCAACGCTTCCCAGCCTACTACACTCCTTCAACAGTCGCAAAAGTTGCGTTTTGAGGCCTGTGAAGTAACTCTGGCCTCCTGAACTGCCCCTAAAGAGCACGGTTCTAACACTGAAGAGGAGGAACAACTAGAGATATTTCACATATGGGATAGAATTAAATATATTTAATATTAATATTAAATATATTTATTAATATTATATTTTTTAATAATATTAAATATAAAAATTAAAACCTATGGATACATCTTTCTCCTCTTTATTTTTTTTATTAATATTATTTTTATTTACTTTGTTATAATTCTATACCTAATAAAACTAAAAATCTAATTCTTATTATTATTAAAATTTTACCTAATATAAGTCAAAATTTTAAGCTAGCCAAAGTAAATCAATTTTTTCCTCCCTCGTTACCCTCGAACCTTATGAAAATAAATCAATCACAAAAAGTTCTAAGTTTACTTGTCCTTTTCTCATCCTCAATACTAAAAGCTCTTACCTTCTCTTATTGTCATCCTCACGGCGATTGTCTTGGCAAATAAAAATTATTATTTTTCTTATTTTTTCTCTCATTTTGCAATGCAAACCCTAAATTTGTATCTCAAATCTCTTCAATGCCGACGATGTCTTTTCTCAAGTTTTTATATTAATCCTATGAGACTTTTGTGCAACTCACAAGTTATTTATATTTAAAAATTTAAGTTTGTTTTATGTTTTATTTATTTTTTAAGTATTTATTGTTAATTTTACTATTATCGTATTTGACGTGTCATGCCGTGTCTGTGTCATATGTTTTGAAAAATCTCTGTCGTCGTGTCGCGTCATGTCGTGTCCTCGTATCCCTATGTCGTATCCGCTTCATAAGCTGTAGAGCCACCTGAATAAGGGACCTCACTGCGTCCCCTGAAACCTCTTCGCTTGTTGTGGCGGTTGCCACTGAAGGAGGTGAACGACCTCCCATTCATGCGGCTGCTCTGGTTCGTCCAACCACCGTTGGAGTTCATTGTCAAGGACCTAGACTCCCTTCTTTTCCACGGAGCCGCCACTCATGGCTGAAGAGTTGCCTCTTCAACGAACAGGAGGAGAGGTGAGAGCTTCTTCGGTGACTTTTAACCTCTTTGTCAGGCCTCCCTTCCTCTGCGACAGTCTTTTTCACCAAAATCCTCTCCCCATACTATTGGGGAGGAGCAGTAAGGCTTGCAAAAGATAAAATTCGTGCTCACACAAGCAAACAGTCAAAGAAAGAGAAGTGAACATACATAAAGCGTACCTTTTAAGCTTGTAATTTGTTTGCCAAGGTGCACCAGGTGCACCAGGTACACCTTGGCACTTCTCTTCGCCCGCAACGTTGAGATGAAGGCGTAGTCCTCATGACTACCCCCTAGCTGTGTCACGACAAAGCGGCTAGTATGGATGTGGCAAAAGGCATTGTGTTGAAGAAGCCTCTGGGAAATGAACACCTACTTCCTCCTCCAGTTGCCAAAGGAAGATTCCCCAAGTCAAAGACCGTTTTAACCTCGGCCCTTTAAATGCCACGGAAAGACAGTAGAGAAGAGCCACTATGTTCGACAACCACTGAGCCAACACCAAACCGAAGCAATGGCAAGTGTCTATGAAGAACTGTTGGAGTAGCAGGAACAAGCTCTATCGAAGAAATTGTTGATAAATAGCGATCACACCTGTGGGAGGACGGTTCGGTCATTCCTCCTATGAAGGACGAATAGCGAGGATTTTACCTCTCTGTTTCGTGGTCCAAGCCTATGGCCCCTCTATGTAGATAAATTTCTATCCTTTGTAGTACTAAAGCTACTAAATCTCCTCGAACTGGTCATCTGCAACTCGCTTACTTCGAGAGTGACGGAGCCGAACTGCTTCCACTGATCATGAAGCTTCACCTTGGCCATCCACTTGAAAAGCAGAAGAGAAGTGGAAGGGTAGACGAGATTCAAAGGCAAGACAATGATCACTAGAGAACCGACCTCACTCCTTATATAAAAGGCAAAACGCTCTAGCGCCCCACTTTTCCACAAAAATATAGGAATTGAAGTATTGCGCACTAGCCTCGAGGCCATCTTGCCGCTTGTCACGTCAACTGGCACATTGACACGACAAGCCGCAACCTCTCAGCGACCGTGAAGCTTCCTTAGTATGCAGACTAGCTTCGTGAAGTTTCCTAAATTCGGTGCACAGTGCAGTACTACATTACAAGCATACATAGATAGACAAATTGGGAAACTTGAAAAATTTTCATAAGATTCTTTCACTACAAATAGAAAGGATTACATTGAGAGTCGAATAACATCTTTTCAGTTATGCAAAATTAAAATATACACTACAAGAACAACAAAAATTGTGGAGACTCATCCAAGCATTTATCTAAGCAATGAGCTTGAAGATAACACCAAGAGGTTGAGGCAAGAAGAATCTTCCTCAACGGTTCAAAGGGCGCGTGCGGCCGCTTCGATGATGAAATCAGCGAGCTGCATTTGCTCGTCCTGGTCGACTTGAATGGTCTCAAACTCCTTTGCCTCCTCCCGCTGTTGTTCGATGGCATGTAGTGCTGCAATTGTCGCTTCCATCCGAGCCCAAACTTTGGGAAGCTTCTATATGCCCTCTTCGCTAGAGCTAGTTCGGCATTCAATGCTGAAATCTTCCTCTTTGACTCCTCTGGGTCATGTCAGCAGGCAAGGAAGTGTAGCTCCTAGGTCCAACCACTCAACTGCGTCCCCCGAACAGGCTTTTTGGCGACCCCATCCTGCTCAATTTGTTACGTCAGCTAAACCTGACTCATGGTAGATTTAGGCTAATTTGCTGACTAGTCACCCAAATTACGTTCTCGAACAAGATTCGGAGGAGCTGCTCAAATTATGCCTTAGTGTCGAATAGCTCAAAGCTAGTAGAATAGTGTCAGGCAAACAGATCTTTAACCAGCAGCACTTGTCACATAATAGCCTTGTTCATATTGTACGACACTCAGCCTACAGGCAAGGAGAAGGTGTTTTCATTGGGGCTCGATTTAACAGGCGGCGTGGACAGACCATATTGCCGCTCACATTATCTAGTTGTTCAGCATTAATGAAGGCCTCCTAACCCTATCTAATACTACTTGTTACCTTCTCATCATAAATGCTCACATTTATGATGAGAAGGGAAAGCCGGGGCAACAATTTCCCAAATGCTCTCTATGCAGTATTTCTCTGCTTAAGGGAAGCTTTTGGCTAGCACTGTTCATCTGCTCTTCGACTCTAGCCAACTCTGATTGTTCGACTCGTGCCTGCTGTAACAGCAGCAGAATGCAATTATGTTGCTGCTACAACAACGGTTTCTGCTGCTACAGCAGCATTTTCTGCTGTGGTACCAGCCAAATCAGTCCCTGACGACGCCACAGCAGCAACAATAGCTGCACTCCCTGCAGCCGTTACAACGGGAAGCATTCCTACAGTGCATCCAGCAACGGTGGCTGGTCCAACTGAGGGAAATCTTCCATCACCTCTCGCACTACTCACCTGTTGAAGCTCTTCCTCGACAACCTGCAATCAAGAGTCCAGAAAAATCCAGCTGACCCTCAGGCAATTAAATGGGTGGCGGCCTTGTACCACTCATGGAGAGCTCGCAACGGTCGCGTCACCACAAACCTTTCCCGTTGCCTAGAATTATCGCTGCACTTGTTTCTTTTAGCGAGGCCCAAGAACAACCTTCATCCAACGTGGGGAACTGGGATCCAACAGCCTGAAGGCTGTTGTTGTTACCCCTCTGCATCCCATTGGGATCCCCCACCCCCACGATGGATTAAGGTGAACTTTGATGGCTCCGTTAAACAGAACGGTGCGGCAGGCGCAGGGGGGGTTTTGCGGGATCACTGTGGCAACCTCCTACTAGCGACTGGCTACAAGCTCTACACTCATGCCACTACTACAGCAGAAGCGATGGGAGCACTCATCGCGATGACAGCCGCCCAAGAGTGGGCGGATACGGCAGACGGGATTGGATAGAGGGGACTCTGCCATCACCTATTGCGGACCTTCACCGGACAGCCAGAGGACACCCTCCCGACAAGACCATGACCCAGATTGCTGAGCTTTTTGTGCCTTCAAGGCATATAGGATATCTCATGTTTTATAGAGCCGCTAATAGAGCGACAGACTATTTTTTTTTTTAGCTTCCTTTTCTTGTTTCGATGACACAGAGTGGCGTAGGGGCATGTCCCTCCCACTCGATTTTTGTGCGATCCTCAACGAGGATCGAATCTTTTGTACCTGATGTATCTTTTTACTGTTATAGTATTATAGGCTACGGCCGAATTTCAAAAAAAAACTCTAATTGTTCGGCTAGTTCTTCTCAACTAAGCTCCCCTTTGATAGCAAGCAACTTGCTTTATCACTCCTCTCCTTCCAGAGAGGCGTAAGGGGAAACTCTCTTCTTTTTTTTACTTTACTCTTATTTAACTCCAATGCTTCACTTTAACCCCCTTCTCTTCATTTTTTAATCCTAGTTTGACCATTTTCACCAAACCTGCTTATACACTATATTGTTTGTTCAAAGCTGCTCTTATAAACTGTTTCTACTCTGTTTTTCATGTAAATGAGAAGGGCCTTCCGTTATATACATGTTTTTCATCAGATTCCAGTGATTAGATGCATCTTTCATGGGAGATATCCGATCTTGAGGAATTCAGAATTTAAGATGCTTTTTGCCTTTTCTAATTTTCAAAGTGCGTTGGTTACAGTTTAGATATTAGTGCATGGTCTCTGTTTAAACCATACAATTATTTGATCACAGTTTAGATATTAGTATATGATCTCTGTTTAAACTATACAATTACTTGCTGGCTCTATGTGTCTATCCTAGTTTCCTTTATATAATGTGTTTTTAGCTCATATTTATGCTGAATACTGTCCTGATCCAATATCACTGATTGGATATCAAATTATCAGATACTGATCTAGAACTTGTTGTAGAGAAGTTCGTTGAGTAGTTCTTAACAGATCAGCATTATGATCCTGGTCTTAAATTGTCATGTTCTCTTTCAGGTTTTCCCTGGGGTATACATGCACCTAAATGATTATGGGAAATGGAAATGTGGTTTTTATTATGGTTCTATGTGTTGCTTATCAAAAGTCAGGAGGGATCTAATGGTTTCAATTCATTGTATGGTACTTCCCTCTTTTAGATGATTTTCAGTGTTAAGGGGTTGCTTGTTTTAAGCAAAAAATTTTCTTGTTTTTTGCTAGTAAATATTGTTATTAACAGACCAAACTATACAGGGAAAAGATGCAAAAAAAACAGATAGACATGTTTGTTTTTTTATTTCTTCCCGGAGATCATAGAAAAAGGCATTACTATTTTTTGTTTTTGCTGCAGTCTCTTTTAGGGAAAAGCATGAGATCCACAGCATTTATGTGCAGAGTACCGCAAGAGTTTATGAGCTATATTTTTCTAATGATCAAAATGCTAGCAGCAAGGAGTATTTGTGTACTGTACGTTGCGGAGCTTCTGTGCAAGAAAGGAATGAAAATGTGTCTGAGGGAACAATTACTAATTGTCTGGAGACTAATGATGTAAAGGAAATTCTGGCCAGGAGTGGCAGCAGTAGTTTTGAGGAAGATGGTTGGATAGACGTCAAAATTCCTGATTCATTTCTGCAGGATAGCAGAATGTTTTCTTCATTGAAAGCACAAAAGGATAGTCCCAAAACACAGGTAATCGTCTATAGCCTACTTGATTTATTTCTCTTTCGTGGTATTTTTATTGGCATCTCTTAATGAAATGTGTAGATCCACTATGAGGCCACTGCTCAGATTTCAGATGCTAGTCCCTGCAAATCGATTACACTTCGCCTGCTGTCACTTCAGACAATATCATCTGTTCATATAGGGGAGATCTACATATATGCTGATCCTGTTCTAGATACTGATCCAGAACCAGCAGTTAGTAATATGGGTGCTGGTCCTTTGTTGTCTATGCTTGTCCCTGGTTTTTTGGAAATGTCAAAGTCTCGACTTCAAGATAAAAGCCTTTGTGATGCATCAGGTGGGTCAAAAGAATCACTCTCTTCTGAAGGAGCAATTCATGTAAATAACCCTGCTAAGTTGCTACCTGAGATGAAGCTCGATGATCTGTCAATGGCATCCAGCAAGAAAGTTATTGATCCTCAGGCATCTAAATCAAACTTTGATGATATTAACAAGGCTTCTGGCTGTGTGGAAGATGTCATGAACGTGCCCATTAGTGAACATACCCGAGATGATCCTAGAGATAAACAGATGAGATCTGCATTTGAAGCAAAAGGTCCATATGAGTCATGTAAGCCGAATACCGGAGAAAATAATGCACCTTCTATGCACCTTGAGAAGATCTTGGATGATTTGGTGTCCCGAGTGGGAAGAATAGAAACATTTTGCTCAAGATTTGAGGAAAAAATGATAAAGCCTTTAACCTGCATTGACATGAGGCTTCAGCGACTGGAAGAGCAGTTAGATGCATTCTCCAAGATACCACAACCAACAGGTATAAGGATTTCTCCTCCAGAATTTTCAGCTGAGGAGTCTGACTCAGAGACCAAAGGCTCCATTTCTTCATTTACAGTAAAGGACTCAAGCTCTGTAGAAAAACAAGCAACAGTCGGGAAATTAGGATTTCACTCACCTGAATCTGCCAAGAGCTCTGGCCTGATAGTCAGGGCTCCTGAATTTCCCAGCGAGGAGTCCGACAGTAGTGGTGGCAATTCTGTAGATTTGACACCAGATCACCCTGAGGACAAGAAACGCTTGTCAGTTGATGGTGCATTAGCATCAGCACTAACGGCACTCCTCACATCAACCACTAACATATCTTCTGTCATGCTGAGAGAATATCAAAACACTGACAAAGATGATGTAGGTTATTCTACTTACTCGGTTCCCATGGAAGATAGAAATAACACATTTAATTTTGACTTTGCTGAAAAAGGCTGTGATGAAATTGATCAAGCTTTCCAGTCACGCTTTAATGAGGTAGATCCTGAAAAAAACTACCTTGATGAGGAAAGCTGGTCTTGTTACATAGCAAAAGCAGACAATTTATCATGTAATGATTCTCTTTCTGTTGATGACTTGTCAATTGAGATTAAAGTGCATGGGCCTGAAAGCTTGATAATAAAGGCTCCAGAGTTTCCAATTGAAAATGATATTCTTGAGTGGGGTGTGAGCTCTGATCCCCATATTCAGGATTATTTTGCACTAAACTCACATATTCATCATTATCCTGAAACAACCTTGACACTGGCTTCGTTTCTTTCCTCCAGAAATGCTGTTACTTATAATGCTAACAAGTTGCAATTGTCAGATAGAGTGGCCTCCAGCGAAGGTGAAAGCGCTACAAAAGCTGATCCGTTTCCAGTGGGGTTCTCCCGCTCTGACACTCAATCAGAGAAATTTGACTTGCATGATCAGCACAATGCAGTAGTTCTCAGAGAAGATACATTAAAGGTGGCAAGCAGACATGAAAACCCTGTGAGCACGCAGGCTGATTTTTCTCTAGTTGACTTATTCCTTCTCCTGGATCTGTCTGAACAACCAGAAATGGAGAACGTCCACCCAACAGCAGTTCTAGGAGAAGAAACTTCAAATTCTAGCATCTTGCATCAAGAAAATGGTTCAGCACTCACATGTAACTTATTGCCATGCATTGAACTTCTTGCAGATGCAAGTGCCGTCATGGAACAAAGTTGGGGCGGTCATTTTAATGGTGGGAATACTGCCGTCAGAGGTCATTTGTTCGACTTGCTTAATACTTTTGATGATTTCAAAGGAAGCAAACCAGTGGATTTGACCACTGGAAACATTCGAAGCTCCAAAACTGTGCCCAAAAGCCAGATGAATACCTTAGTAGATCTTCAACAAGTCTCAAACTTGATTGCCGATCATGAAAATTTTATCAATAATGTGCATTTTTGTGCGGATGAAAGCTTGGGAGGAGGTGGGCTTCCCCTTGAAATCCTATTGGGAGAAAAATCGAATGAGAAGCTAAAGGATCATGAGCATGATAATGATGGTGATATTGAAACTAGTCAGCAACAGAATTCACTTGAAATCCATGATCTAAACCAAAACTGTGCGACTGTAAAGATGACTCTAATCGATATGGAAGATCTGACGGTGCAGGATGAGGCTCAAGGCATGGTCCCCATGGGGATGAATGATATATCACAAAGTACTGAAAGCTGTAGCAGTCCAGGTTTTTCTTCTAGCCTTATATGATCTTTTGAATAATTGCATATGCAATAAAGTCCCAGGTGCGTTGTAAATATTACAGTAATGCTTTTTCCTTCCATATTGAAACAGTTGCCATCCTAAAATCTGAAAGTCATGCATGTTGATGAACACCATTACGAAGGTGAGTACTCCTTTGTAAATGAAGCCATCCATGTTGGAATAATTTCATATATGGCACTGAATATGGTTGTGTTTGCATACAAGATACTAAAATTTTCATATTTACATTAAGAACTCTTATAAATCTTCATATTTCAAAATTCTGATCCCAAAAATTGTATTCAAAATGTGTGCACGTCTTAGGATACAGTGGAAGTGCCCAATGTTAATCTTCTTTTAGCTTTTCAGAATTCTGTACATAAATCCAAAGACTTATTACTCTAATATGTAAATTCTACTTATTTCTCTCTTGTTTGTTAACTTTTGGTCTTGCAGTTGTATGCCTGAATATCCAAAATTGACTAGCTAGCATGAGTCCGTTATATATATATATATATATATATATAATGGACTCATTATTTTTGGTCAAACGAGAGATTTCTCCTTGGTTTTTGTCAATCAAGCTTGATTTAATCAAATAAAAATCTCATAGAATGATGTGTAATAATAACTTATGATTTCAGTCAACTTGAGTGGGCCCTTTGTTGTCACATGATTTAAGTTTTAAGTATTTTGGTAATAGATGTGTTAATTAAAATGAGGTTTTAAAACATGGTAAAAAATAAAACATTGCATAAAATAATAAAAAATGCAATACATTATATACATATATATATATGTACATACTGGCAAATTAAAAATTTTGATTTGACTTGTGAATTTATTGATATCATATTAATCTCTATAACCCAATCAAAATAAAGATAAATTACTGATGGATCCCTACGATTCAATCCTATTAGAGAAAAAGCTCACTTTTTAGGATTAGTCGTTTTGTGTATGTAATTCGTCGAATTTAATGATAAGATCTTTAGTTTTCATTTACTGCACAAAAGGGCTGTGTCTGTTCACTCTCACGGCGTCATGCAAAGTAATCACCAGTCAACACTTTCTGAAACAGTACCAACTTAGAAGTGCTGCAAAACTTGAAGGCTTCTTGTGATGGAGGAGAAGATATCAGTCCTCCTATGCAAGAGAGATAAGAAGGATGAAGAGTTGTCCACAGATGGCATCCAGTCTATTCTTCTTTTATGTTTCCTTTTTGTAGGTGAGGAATTACAGTTGTTCTCTAGAGAGTCTTTAGTGAAGAAAATCAGTCATTGTAATACCATTTTATAATGGAAGTTAGTTGCTTAATGTTTGGCATTTGGTTAGGTTTTCCAAAATCATAAGGTTAGGCTTCCCACTTTGCTTGTTTTACTTATTCTAGTGAAACAACAATGCTCAAACAGCTTCAATTGGTATCAGAAATGTACCAGGTTGGGTTATCTTTGAAGTAGCAGAAGCAAGATCTGAATGCTTCTTGTCACATATGTCAGTAGTTGGATGATTGTGTACGTTATTTGGCGTTGGTAGAAATTTCTTCCCAAGGGCTGTGGCAAAGGTTGGAGAGCCACTATGCAGGGAAGACAATTGGGACCAAAGCTTTCATGTTCAAAAGGCTTGTCAACCTTAAATACGTCTCATAGTTTTGAAGTTAGCAAGTCCATAGCATCATCAACCAACTCTCCTCGATGAAGATGCTTCTCTATGATGAGTTGTGGGCCTTGTTGCTTCCTAGCTCATTTCTCGAGAGCTAGGAGACTCATCTCCATTGAGCCCTTGATAGCGTGGTTATGGTGAACCTCATTACATCGAGTTGTTCAATAAGGAGATAAGAGAGTCAATAGGCCTATTAAGCTCCAAGATCATGGTATCTGAGAAGCTGGAAGAGGATGAATGAGGGAAAAGTTCCTCAAATAAGGAAATTCCTCAACGAGGAACAACCTGATGTGCTATTTTTTCGACAAAGCAGGTCACTTGAAGACGGACTGCTGAAAAATAAAACGAGATTAGAAAAAAGGAAATAAGGAACCCTATTTGTCAAAGGCATGTCTATTGCAACTGTGGATCAATTTTCCCGTTCTTTTGCTAACAATTAAAACTATCCATTCTTGGTATATCAGGACATAACATGGGTGATTGACTCATGAGGATCATATTGTAGCTTCGAGGAAGGAATTGTTCTCACCATACAAGCTTGAAGACTTGGAGGTCATGAAGATGAACAATGAAGGTATCTCCAGAATATGGGTGAGAATGATCCAAGTTGAGTCTAGCTCATTTTTAGCTCTTTGATTTATAGATTGATTCGAGCCCAAATTAATTTTGAGTTCAAGTTGGCTTGACTTGACTAGTATTCGATTCCAGGCTAGCTAATTTTAGTCTAGCTAGCTCGTATCTCCCAATGAAATGAAAAATTATGTCAGAAATAATTTTAAGTAATTATCATTAAATTTTAAATATGAGTTAGTCATACATTTATACACATCAACTTGCCCAATTTAAGAAACCTTTTCAAAACTTATAGGATGTGAAAATCTTGTGATGGTCAATATTTTGAGAACTTTCGTTGATGAAAATCTTGAACTACCTTGTTCTCAAAAAAACTTTTCAAAAAAATGAGGTAATGTAACTAGCACCGGTAATGATCTAATCTCAAGCTAATTTGATATTGGCTCGAGATTAAATTAAAGACTTTCTATTTGATATCAATCCGATCCAGGTTTTTAACAGAGAGTTTGATTGGATCTCGATTCAAGCTAGGCTTGGCTCATTGGTATCAATTCAAATTTGATCTGAGCCAAAGTCAATTCAACTTTTGATCTTAAAATCAAAATTTTAGGCATTCATACGTTTGTTCATTTTAACATTTCAAATTCTTTTAAAGTAGTTATGCACTAGTGTAATGCTTCAAAAATAATATAATGAAGCTAATTATTTGTTTATTATTATTATTATTATTATTATTATTATTATTATTTTCCAATTCTTCCGATCTCAAGAAGGTTTGATTTGATCATATGCCAGCTCAGTATTAGATTGAAAATAATTTCGAGCCATGAAATATATTGTTAGTCTTCTCGCCTAGATCGAGTTGTACTTGTTTCAATCCGAAATTATATTCAACTTTTGATCGATTTTCGAGGGAAATTAATAGCTCTATGTACAACTAACACCTAACATATATTGCAACTGGCACTCAAGTTCAACTCACACGTCAATGGGTTTACTTGCTGAGCAGAGAAATTCTTGCAGGCCGCCTGTGCTGCAGCCTGAAAGAATTCGAAAACTGCTCCTCTCTATTGATGTTTCTGACTGAAATGTTGTTCTTCTCTTTCTGTAATGTTGTTTTCTTTCAGTATTTGTTGAGCTGTACAGCATTAATCACATGAAATTAATGCAAATGATAATCGTTTCCATCGTGTTGTGCAGGGGATAAACTTCTATTTGTTTCAATCTTGAGGTAAGTTTTGAGCATTGTTATAAGTGTTAATACTACCATTAATTGAAAATTACTACAGATTTCATGCAATTGATCCTCAACCATGAAACAGGAGATTATGTTATAAGGTTAGATTAATAGTCTGTCTTAAAACTTTAAACACATTAAGTATATTATTCACAGTTTATTTCCATATATATATATATAGTCGAAATAATTGATGATCACAATATCACGAAATGTTAGTTATGATGGAGTGTGCTAGATAGGAGTTCTAGGTAGTAGGGGTGAGACTTTTGGCTTGAATATTGAGAGTTACTTAAGGTTTAGATTGATATTTAGCTTAAATGGAGCTTGATTTGAGTTTATTGAGTTGAGCCATAAGCTTTAGTCGGATTGAGAAGATGTGATTGAGCTAATTTAGATCTCAATTTTGTTAAATATAAATAATGTATTTACTAATTTAATATAATTATTTATTAATTATACATAATTGTCTATTAGCTGTGGTTAGGTTATTTATTAGATGGGCTTGTAGGTATGAATGACTCAACTTCAAATCTTAATATGGATAATTTTTTTTTATAATTAATTTTATTTTTTAGAGGGATTAAGTTAGCTCCCTCTATATTAATGATGTAATAATTGGTGATTAAATTGTCAAGAAGATTGAGCGTTTTAGATACTTTGGATCAATCGTGAAATAGATAATAACGTTATTAGTAGAATTCAAGTAGGATGGGCAAAATAGAGAATGCTTTTGGTGTATTGTGCAATAGAAAATTTTCATTCAGATTTAAGATTAAATTTTATAAAGCTATAGTAAGACCAGCGATGATATATCATGCTGAATGCTGGCCTGTAATGAAGAAACACACAAATGAAATAAATATTGCAGAAATGAGGATGTTAAGGTGGATGTGTGATATACGAAAGAATAGAATGAGAAATGAATATATCCAAAAGAAAGTTGGTATTGCACCAATTGAGAATAAACTCAGAGAAAGTCGGCTTAACTGGTTTGGATATATAAATTATAGGCCTATTGAAGCTTCAATTAGAAAAATCGAATTATTAGATCTTGCTCATGCATGTACAAAGAGGAAGAGGGAGACCAAAGAAAATATGGTAAGAAACTATTAGGAGCGATCTTAGTTACTTACACTTAGATAAAAATTTATTAATTAATACAGCATAATGAAAATAAAAGATTCATGTAGCCGAACCCACCTAGTGGAATTAAGGCTTTGTTGTTGTTCGTTGTAAAGGGATTGAGTTAGCTCAATTAGCTCAAGTCAGCTCGAACTCTAATCAAATTGAGGTGACCTAAGCTTGAGTTGTATTTGGCTCGGCTTAAATTCGAATTGTTCTCGACCTTATTTCTATATATATGATAGAAAGATATCTATTAGGTTAAAAGAGAAGAGTAAATAGTAATTGAGTTCTTCTAATTTTAATTTATGTGCACTAATCACTCTTTTATTTTAAATCAATGTGCAAATAGATCTAGCATAATAACTATTAGTTCAAAAATAAAAAAGATATTTTTGTCCTTCACTCATTCCATTGCCATCACCCCTGTTTCCAGAGCTTTAGAGGCAAAAGTGAAGTAATTTTGATTAAAATAGTTAAGATCAACTCGATTTTAGATTCAAGCTAACTCGAAATCATAATTATTCTTATTATCAATTAAAATAAAATGTTTATTTATCAAGGAAGGTTCAAACAATCAAACTTAGGTGGATTGTGATTAAACAAGGCTGCATATCCACTACACCAAGAAACTTCATTGTTTCAACTATGAAAACTAATCAACATAAAAAATTTTATGTAGGTTAAGATCAGTTCGAGGTCACTTAAATCAATTTTCGAATGGCATATCAAACTCAAAATCACCTTTGATTGAGGCCATCTGACTCATGATTTGATTCAAATATGTTAGAAATTAATCCCTCACGATTGATAGGAGCGTAGCAAAAATAGAATCAATAGAAACAATAACGACAAAATAAATAATAAAGAGCAAATTTAAGTAGTTCAGCTCAAAATTGTTTAGGCCTATGTCCATAAGAGAGGAAGAAAGAAAATCCACTATCATAGAAGCCACAATACAAGTGTAGCCATATAATGAAGTAGAATAAGCTCACAATCTTAATTCTCAATACACTTAATCTCACGATAAAAAAAGCTCTAAAATTAAACTTTTTTCTCACAAAATGAAAATACCCTCAATCTCACAACAAAAGTATATAATTGAAAAGAGCTTAAAAGAGATGCTCTTTATTATGAAAGCCTATTTATAACCAATAATTTGAAACCAAATCTAAATTAACAACTCAAATTCACATTTGCTTTTACTAAAAATCTTAAAAGTTAGGTCGTTGATTTGATTATAATAAACATATAGTCAAACTCATCCTAAATAGTACATGTTAATCCCATTCGCATTAGCCACCAAAATTTTTAACTTTAATTTTTCTTTCATACAAATGTGAATGCAATGAAGTCATTAATTTGACTATAATTCTATTCTAGCTAGAAATCAACAAAATATTTGCTTTAACAAAATATTTTAGAGTTGATTTAAATCCAACCCAAACTTTAAGTTTGTAGTTAAAATATAAAGTAAATTTGAAGTAGCTTGTGATTAATAAGAAAAAAAGTGGCATCTTGTTCAGATTAATAAGATCAGAGAGAAAGAAACAGAGAGAGATAATGCATATAATCATAGATAAGGAAGCATTAAATATATATAACATTGATAATCAACAGAGTTTACTAATAATACTGCGTGCGCTCAGTTGTGGCAGATGCGAGCGGTGGGCATGGTAACGCACACAGGGGCGTACTTCTTCTTGGCCTCCGGCGACCCCGGCTTGGGCTCTTCCACCGCCGCCGCTATCCCCGGAGCAGATCCCACCGCGCATATGGCGGAGGCCGCCACCGCAAGCATTGCATTCCTCCGGCCACTTCTTTCCACTTCCCCTGCGCCAGCCACGGCTGCCGGAAGCCCGGCGGCGGCGGCCTTAACCGCCACCAGCTTCCGGCGGGTGGCTGGCAACGGACTTGCTGCTGCGAGGAAGGTGGCTGTCATGGTGACTGAAGCCATCGTCGTTGGTGCTCTCTCTCTCTCTCTCTCTCTCTCTCTCTTAAATCTGACGGAGAGATGGAGAAGGTGAAGTTGGTAGAATGCCCCGCCCCGTTGGATTTCTTATCCCTTATCTGATTAGATGCCCAACGGTTTGCTGCCACGTGGACTTTGGTTTGTGGTTGTGTGGTGGGAGTTGCTTCAACGGAGAATGGGATAGGAAGATCATTGACTTAATTAAATTTATATTAAAAAAAAGATTTAAAGCTATTTCAAATAATATTATTCTATTTATGTGGCTTCAAATCTTTATGCTGGTTGAGCATAAATTAATTCCAAATGTTCATCAAAGTTTATTTTTTGTTGTTTAAATGTTTTAGAAGCTTAAAAAATTCTTTATTTAGTAACCGTTTAAATTTAAGTATAAGATACTTAAAATTTTAAACTATTTCAAATTTTGACGTAGCTTAAAGTTCAAGCCATCTTTGTCGTAGCTTGTATTTTGAGAAATTTAAAGTTTTAACTTTCTTAAAGCCTATAAACTGTTTAGTTATTTTCCTGTTCAAGTTACTTAAAATTTAAGTTGCTTTAAAATGGTTGTCAAACTAATTTGAAAAATAGACCTTTCCTGTTTGTCTCCAAGTTAAAAATTAACCTAATTTAATTTTAACCTGACATATCACATCACACATAAAATTTAATATTAAAAATTAACTTTATTTCACATACTACACACGTTACTAAAATAATAACTAATTTATATCACATCCCTCACGTATCCCAACATAATAACTAATTTTATTTCACATCATTCACAATTTTTAATAAAAAAATATCTCCATCTAAGTTTAATTTTAATTTTATTAAATTTAACCTTACAAATAAACAGACAAAAGTTAAAGATTAAAAATTTAAGCTGCTTATATTTATTAAAGGTTTAATATATATTGTTGCCAAATATACCAACAAATAAATAAGCAATCAAGTCCGTCCTACTACTAGGTGAGGTTAATTATATAAATATTTTATTTCAATTATATTTTATCAATAATTTAGAGATCTCTGAGCAGCATTATTCTTTATAATTTTGTTTTTTTTTATTGGTCTTTTTCTTTCTCATGATCCAACTCTTCTTATCATTGGAGCATTTATTGGCCTATAAATATGTCTAAACTATTTAAGTGAGCACTCTAAGTTTATTCTTAATTAAAGCTATTATAATTCTCTCATGAAATTACTTATTTCTTATCATATTTTTTTATACAAATAAATATTCACGGTAGTATTTTTGTTTTTTGCAATGTTTAGTTTATAGGATAATTATATTCAGGTTCTTGAGTTTAATGCTTAATAACGCTCAGATCTATGTTTTTAAAATTATAACATCAGTGTCCTGAGTTTTAATAAATTATTAAATGAGTCCTTTTCTAAAATTACTATTTTACCCCTCCCCTCTCTCTCCTCCTGATCCCCGTGCACGCGGGCCACGCGGCGTGCGCGGAGGTCGGGAGGAGAGAGAGGCGGCCTCTCTCTCCCCCTCCTGATCTCAGTGCACGCACGAGGCTGCACGGCGTGCGCCACCCGCGCGCGGCCGCTCTACCGCGCGGTGGGTCGCGCTGCCTCGCCCGTGCACGGAGATCAGGAGGAGAGAGAGGCGGCTCCTCCTGATCCCCGCACATGCGAGGCCCGCGACAGCTGAAGCCTCCAGCGGCCGGGCGACGTGCGCGACCCACCGCGCGGCAGCGCGGCAGCGCGGCCGCACGCATGCGGGGTGATCGGGAGGAGAAAAAGAGGTTTCCTCTCGCTCCTCCCGATCACCGAGCATGCGCAAGGCCGCGTGGCCAGTCGGCGGGTCGCCCATGCTGCGCGGCCTCGCGCATGTGCGAGGATCTGGAGGAGAGAGAGGAGGAGGGGTAAAATGATAATTTTAAAAATTATTATTAATAAAAAAATAAAAAAATAACTCATTTGATATTTATTAAAACTAAGAGACCCCGATGTTATAATTTTAAAAACGTGAACCTGTGAGTTATTAAGTGTTAAACTCAAAAACCTGAATGTAATTATCCCTTATTTTATTTATATACTTCTATTTTACATGCCGATACTAATAGTACTAATATCATATAACATTGCTAATTTTATTACTGTCCTATAAATATATCAATAAGGCTGAATTGAATTTTTCTTATTACACATTTTTTTTTATTTAACTCATCATGCAAAGATTTTACTAACTGATTCCTGCCATAATTAAACATCCAATTTTCTGAGTTAAAAATATAAATTGCATATGTGATACAAAAAATGTTAATTTATTGTACATCAACACCTTACTATTTACATATCAGACCACAAAATATGTTACAATACCTATGGCCAAAGCCCATAATTCCATTGCATGAAGAATAACTATAACCCTTTTTTGAACATAAAACCTATTGATGTGTAAAAAAATGAATGGATATGTGAAGCAATAAAATGATAAGATTTTTACTCAGTAATTCTATTAATAATTATTATCATAAAATATTTATTATCAAAACTATAAAAAATATTAATTTATCATCAAAAAAATAAGCTTGATTTATATATAATCTAGTTTTGATATCCAATCAGACTGAACGACAAGCTAGCCAAACTATACGATCTAATTTTAAGAACACTAATCATTAAATTCAGAAATACATCAAATAACATAATCTATAAATCTAGAACAGCATCCTCAATATGACCAGCATGTAAAAATATTAAGTGTTGAAGATTAATAAATACTTTTATCAAATAAATAAATAATTTAAAATTTTTGAAACAAATATTTAGTACAAAGAATTACAACATAAAATTATCTCTGTCCAATACAATTATTCTTTCTGCTAAAATAATAATCAGAACATATTGAATCTAAATCTAAACAGAGAATTTCTTGTGGAATAAAAAAATAGGGATGTTTACTTAACAACCCTCTAATTCACATGTATTTGTACATTAAGACAATAAAAATATTTTATTGCTATTAGACCCTCAATTGTACTACAATTTTAGATCAAACATTAAATTTACAGTTTTAATGTGCAAATACATGAGTTTTAGGGGTAGCCTTGTAATTCACCCTAAAAGATAATATTCTCCATAGCAGCTCTGTACAGAGATCTCTTCCGTGACAGAGAACTTCAACATAGCTAGGTTTGGAAGTTGAGAGTCCATCCCAGTTTTGTCACTTTTCTTTGGAGGATTTATTGCAATGTTATCCAAACATTCACTTGGCTCAAATGAAGGAGTCTACGAGAGACTAACAGGTGCCCTTGGTGCTGCTCTGCCGAAGAGGACTTGCAACATTTTGTCTGTGAATGTAATTTTACACGTGCAGTCTTTGATGCTATACAGAAGCGGTGGGGTGAAACAGTAGCATGGAATGATGTTTCAGGGCTAGAAGAGACCAATTCTGAGCTGCAATCTTGCTCCTCGTCGCCCCCACAACCTGCACATTATTGCCCAATCAATAGCAAAAACAAGAAAAGAAAGGCCCTTCCACAGAATTGCAGAATGCTAGAGCGCAGAAAATGCAACCAGCAAATCCCATTCCAGCTGTCCTCTTCTGTCCCATTTCAACAACTAACCTTCCTCTCCGGCACAACTCGGAGCACAACCAGTCTAAGAGAAAGCGTGCTGCTGAACCCACCACCTCCAGCCCTCCCCATTGGCTTGGAGAAGGAGAGCTATTCCCACCAAAAAAACCCTAGACCTGCTAGTAATAGCAGGGGATTTTTTGGTACTAACTTTTTCTCTGCAGGTCTCTCCGATGAAGGCGAATCCACAATGAGGTCGGGGCTGCGAAATTGCAACTCAGCAGTCGATTTCAGCCGAGAGCAGCCCCAGACTGTAGCTGCAGCTGTGCAAACTGCTACTGCTCATTCTGCTGCTGCTGTAGCAACAACATCACTCCCTACTGCTGCAGCAACAGTGTATTCTGCTGCTGCTACCTGCTATAACAACAACAAAATGCAATTCTGCTGCTGCTATAGCAGTGTTACTGCTGCTGTAGCAGGATCCCTCCCGGCAACTCAACACCCACGCTGCCAGCATCGGTGACTGCTTTGGCTGAGACAAATCCATCGTCCCAAGCTCGCAAAGTTCATTTGTTGCATCGTTTCCTCAACAGCCTGCAGTCACGAGTCAACAAAAATCCAGCAGACCCTCAGGCGATCAAAGCGGTGGCTGCATTGTACCACTCATGGAGAGCTCGCAACGATCGTGTCCACAACAAACCCTTCCCGTTGCCTAGAGTCATCACTGCACTCGTTCATTTTAGCGAGGCCCAAGAATAACCTTCATCCAATGTGGGGAACTGGGATCCCAAAAGCCTTGAAGGCAGTAGTAACCCCTCTGCATCCCATTGGGACCCCCCACTCTCATAATGGATTAAGATAAATTTTGACGGTTTCGTTAAACAAAACAGTGAGGCGAGCGCGGATGGGGTGGTGCGGGATCACTGTGACAACCTCCTCATAGCAACAGACTTCAAGCTTTACACCCATGCCATTCCTAAAGCAGAAGCGACGGGAGTGACAGCCGCCTAGGAGTGGGCGAATACGATGGAGGGAATTTGAATAAAGGGCGATTCAGCCACCACCATTGATGACCTTCACAGGACAGCTAGAGGACAGCCTCCCGACAAGACCATGACTTACATCTCTAAATCTTCTTTGTGCCTTCAAGTTGTGTAGAATTTCTCATGTATACAGGGCCGCGAATAGAACAACAGATTTTGTAGCTTTCTTTTCGTGTCTAGATGATGTCAAATGGTGAGGGGGCATGTCCCTCTCATCCAATTTTTACACGATTCTCGATGAAGATCGTTTCTTTTGTATTTAATATATTTTATTTTATAGTAATATAGGCCAGGGCCGAATTTCAAAAAAAAATCAATGAATATTTTAATTAATTTATTTATACATATAAAAATTATAACTTAATTCTTTTCTCTATTCCTTTGGGTATCTGATGATCCTCTGCAACACCACAGTTCTCGCCTTCCTTATATCTCTGCTGCAGCGATCGGCATGCTCTCCCAGATCCTCTATGCTCTTCATGAACGCCGCGAGCTTCTTCTTCATCTCCTCCACCCCAATCTTCACCGCCGCCGCCTCCTCCAAAGCGAACTCCGCGCTCTCGATCAAACCGCTGATCTGAATCTCCAACCGATCGATCAACACCCTCATGCTGTCCAGATCTTTAATGGCGATGAAGGCTCCCGCCTGCATGGAGCTCATCACCTCCTTCTGCCCTCGCAGTGCGTTCTCATAATCCTTCAACAGAGAATCAAACCACTTACCCATGGATCCCAGCGGGATCGCGGAGGCGGCGGCCAGGGCGGCGGCGACCGGAGGAGCGGCCACGGCGGCGGCGACGACAGAGCAGATCAGAACAGAGGCGAATGCGGCTGCGAAGATGATGCAGGAGACCTTCCTCCAAGCATGGACAGATTTGAGCTTCTTATCGAGCCTCGTCTTCCGGAGCTGGAGCTTCTCCAGCATTGATAGCTGCTGCATGTAGACCCCCTGAAATTCTCGGAAGAACTCTCCGGTGAAGGGATTTCCGGCGGCCTTGAACAGCTTCAGGTCCTCTAGAGTCTTCTCGTACCGCTTCCTTCCGCGGCCGCCAGCAACGGCATCGGCGTCGTGGTTGTCTTCTTCCTCGAAGCGCTGGAGGGCGAGGTGGATCAGGAGCTGGGAGTCGCGGGCCCGCTTGAGGCAGCGCTCGAGGGCGGTGCAGAAATCTAGGGTTTGAAGGCTGTTCTCGAAGTACTCCTCGACGAGGTCAAAGAGCTCGGGGGTCTTCCAGATGTCCTTCTTGCAATCGAGGATGATCTTGACAACCTCCTGGTTCATCTCCAGGAGGCAGCCGGTGACCTCCTTGAGGGAATCGAAGGAGAGGGAGCGGACCTCGACTCCCATGGCGAGGGTGGAGATGGCGCGGCTCATTCTCTGCTGTAGCGTCGTGTCGAATGTCATCAGATCCGGATCGAGCCTGCACGCTGCAGCGTACGAGCTCAGATCCTCCGTGTACTGCAGCTTCTTCCCGTCGGAACCGCCGGCGTCAATCCTACCAGCAAGGGAGTCCGTCCTCTTGCTGAGCTGACTGCCCATGGCTCAGATTCGTCGATCGGCAACAAGATCTCACCTTTTTTGTATGAAAAGAAGAACCCAAACTCGATTTTAGGGAAAGGATGAGTGATTTGGGGGTTTAGGGAAGAAGAGAGGATATAATGGGGGAAACTGGGGGAGAGAAGAGAAGAGAAGAGAAGAGGAAAAGTAGAAGAAAATCGTGCGCTAGAGCTAGGAATTTTGTGCAGCCTTGCACGCATGAGCAAGAAGGAGGGATCGTAGGCAGAAAGAAGTTCGAGAAGCAACTTTAGGCTCTTTCTCTCTCTTCTAGCCTTCCATCTCTCCCTCTGTTTTCTTGTTGGGTGAATAATTACGGCGACGGAAGCAAGATGAGAGTGCACGCGGCGAGAGGAAGCAGAGAGGGGGCCTTAGCGGTGGAAATGAAAAATCAGTCCAAACTCACTTATATTTAATTTAATTTATTTTTTTTAACTCAAAATTAATTCACTCAAAATAAAATTAATTCAATTTATAATTAATTTAATATATATTCAAAAAAATTAAATTTTCAATAATAAATGACACATTATTTTACATTAAAAAATAATATTAAAAATATATTCATAAAATTTTAAAAAAATTTATAATATTATATTATAATATACTTAATATAAATAATAAATATTAATTTTAAAAATAAATATTTTTTAATTAGCTTGGTTCCACTCAAAAATCAACTTGAAAGCTCGAATTAAATTTAATTTGAAATCAAAATTAAAATTAACTCCCTTAAAATCAACTTAAGCTACTCTTAGGAGACAAATTTATGAGCTGAAAGATGATTTTGTTAAAATAAGTAAATTTAATTACTTAATTATAATTAAAAAAGCAATAAAAAAAATATTTGCTATTAGTGCCGTCATTAAGCAAATCAAAAGCCAAACATAACACAAGAGACTTCTATTATAAAATTTTCATTTCAGATGCTCAGTATCAAAAATATGCTCTTTTGTTATTTTTTAATTATATTTAATTTATTAATTAGTTAATTAAAGATTTTTTTTTTAAAAAAAATCTCAGTGGAAGACCAGAACAGGGAAGGGATGGAAATAAACCCAAATTTAGTAAGCTAGCTGTTCATCAAGTGAAGTTTATCTTTCTCTTTTATTCTCATCAAAAAAAAAAAGTTTATCTTTCACTTAATAAATAGATAATAATAAATAAAAATCCCCTGCACACGCTAAATTAATGTCCTAACATTTTTTTTATACAAAAGTAATTCAATAAAATTTTATCAAACTAAAGTTATTATCCTGACAACATTTAACTTTACATAACGACATTAAAGCAAATCTAAAAAACAGTGAATACGTACAACTTAAGAAACCAACTATAACTGTCATTTTAAAAAGATAATTAATACAATATATGACAAAAGGTATGCTTCGTAGCCCTCTATAATTAATTTTTATTTCAAAAATATTACAGATACCTTAAAAACAAGACACTAAGGGTCTGTTTGTTTGTAAGGTGAAATTTAACAAGATTAAAATTAAATTTAAATAGAGATATTTTTTTATTGAAAATTGTGAATGATGTGAAGTAAAGTTAGTTATTATGTTGAGGTGTGTGAGGAATGTGATATAAAGTTAGTTATTATGTTGGAATATGTGAGGGATGTGATATAAGTTACTTATTATTTTAGTAATATGTGTAAGATGTGAAATAAAGTTAATTTTTAATATTAAATTTTATATGTGATGTGATATGCCTAGTTAAAATTAAACCAGGTTAATTTTAAACGGGTAAACAAACGGGGCCTAAAAATTAAATAACTAAAGAGTGTCAAGCGCAAAAAAGTTAAAAAGTTAATAACATGAATCTGACAAATAGCTAAATGTTTTTCAATCTTGTAAGTAGCAACACGAGTGCAAGCCAAGAGACCTCCTCGAGAGAAGACCATTCAAATAACAGCAATAGCAGATATAAGATATAAGTCACCATTGAGTCCAAACAAAAGTTAATGCTCTAAAATCAACCATGAACTAAAATATTAGCATTGAGTCATTAACAGATAAAGTGTGACTCGAATATTATAGAAAGCCAACAAAATCTCACAACGATATTGAACTCCACAACCACCAAAATCATTGACTAATGTATTACTTACCATAGGCATAACACGGATGAGAAGCATAGTGCATAGAAAGGATCGATCCCAGCAATTTTAAGTATCAGCAAACGATAAGGATGCTCGATACTCAGCTAACGAAAACAATTGATTAACAAAAAAAATTTGTGGTAAATAAAAAAGTATTGAGCGTAATCAACAATTGAATATCGGAACACCAATCTGGAATATAAGAAGAGCATCGGGTTTTGTGCAATCAGGATTCAACTTGATCGTAAAAGTGAGTAACGAAAAAAAGTTGAGTTCGAGGGGAAAGCTACTTCTGCTAATATGGTTTCCTGCACCTCGTTAGAACAACAATATGAAAGCATCGTGCTATATCAACAATAGAATGACCAATAGGAAGCTCAATTGGTGGAAAAAAACTTGGGTTCAGAGAGCTCGCCACGTCACATTTTCATACCTGCTTGTTACAGGTATAAAAGTGCTTGTTATAGAGCTAAAACTGCTTGTTATAGAAAGTGCTTGTTATAAAAGTGGTTGTTATAACAAGCACTTTTATACCTGTAACAAGCAGGTATGAAAATGTGACGTGGCGAGCTCTCCGAACCCAAGTTTTTTTTCCAATTGGTGTTGGGTTTCAGTATCAAGAAAGGCAGTTTGGTAATAAAAGGCCAAAAAAAAAATACGAGGTTACCTCAACCACTAATAGAATAGCTATGCCTCCCAAAGAAACGGGTAACGTAGCTAAACGCTACCATAGAGGCCTAAAATCAAGTCTATTACACTCAAGATAATGATAAAGAGCCTGAACAAAGGGAAAGGTTAAACCAGTAAGGTCAATTGGCCTAATAGTGCAAAGAGTTTGTACAAGAATAACAACACGCTCGAAACAACAAAAGCATATTCTGTAAAGAGAAACTAGATCCATATAGGATGTCACCTTGGAGACACATAATGAGCCAAAATAGTAACACATGCAATATCATGACTAACGCTCAGAAATTTAACATTAACGTACCACTAGATAATGCCGGGTGAACTAGTCGAGATCCAAGCATCGAGGGCCAATAATTAGCTAGTACAACGTAAAGTTTCCCACATTAAATGCAAGCCTAAGGGAGACCTTCTTAACAAGTAATATCATCCATACAACATCAATATTGTTACTTTCAAAAATGTCATCAAGAAGATACAAATGTGAAACTCCTAACTCACGCACACTCAGCCTATAACAGGAGAACAAAAGGATATCAAACCAAAGCAACCAACAAAGTACTCAAAGGATCGTCTTGTTGCATCGGCGGTGATGTGAAACGGGGGGCAGTTAAATTAGGTTTTTCTATTTTTTTTTAATCCACTAGAAGATTTATGATTTAAGTATATCAGATTTAGTACTTCTTAGTAACTTATGATAAAAATCAATTCATCTTTCATTTTTGTAAATGCAATCGAAAAAACATCATATGGCCTAACAATTGAGCAACAATATCCTTTTTTAATAACTAAATCAGCATGACAGAAGACAAAAAGAGATGACACTACCTCCCACTAACTTTCACTCCAAAGGCGTCACACCCGTTTTAAAAATGAAAAAAGCATCGAAAGCTAGATAATCAAAAGTGTTGAAAGCAAACAGCTGGAAGTCAACCCCATGAATTTGACAAGCAGCTAAGTGTTTATCGACCTTACGGGGAGCAGCATGACGAATGATCTTCCAACGTAAAAGACCATTCAGAATAGCTACAGCAGCAAAACTCAAAATTGAGATATCTGTGATGTCCAGAAAAAGGTCGGCACCCTTAGATCACCATAAACCAAATTAGAAAAAAAGAATGAAAATATTCATCCCCTTTCTTACTATTTTCTTGACAAATGTTGATGAGAAACAACAAATTGTTGGCTAAGAGAGTGAAATATATATATATATATATATATATATATGTAAGTATGTATATACATGATCAAGTTAAAATGCCGGGAACTGTAGGAAATGTGGACTAAACCTCTAAGGACCCATTGTAATTTCCCTAAATGAAATTAAAATAAACAAAGAGTGCAGTTAAATCTAATCTCAAATCTACAGAGATCTATCAAATGTTTTGAAAGGCATTAAACTTGAAATAAATAATAGACAAATAAACATTGCAATGAATTCAACAACATACAAGAAGTATTTCACTTATATTAAACCAGAATAATGATTGAATAGGAAGAACTTTTCGCCAAAATCAAAATATACAACAGATCAACGTTTAACTCCCCCCTTGCATATTCAAATATCTAAAATTTTCTATAGGAAAGTAAACTTGAATTAAAGATGAATTTTTTCCGTTCGTCTTATGTATGCTTAGTATTTTAGTTTGAAATGGAGTCTCATTTAAGTTTTAACCCATCCCTAGAAGAGGAAGAGCTCAAGCAAACAATGAAAAGCTTGAGTAGTCAAAAATAAATAAAGATTCGAAGATTACTGAATATGTCAATCTTCTAAAATGCCTCTAATAAATTGATTCCCAATAAACAAAGAGTGAACCACCTATACTGTTAAAACAGAGTTATTGTTCATGATGCTAGACGAAATAATGAGTGCTACATCCAAGACCACGAGAATCCAATAGTTGAAGGCATCATTAGCTAATAATCTGACCTGAGTAGCATGCATGTAGTGCGTTGAATCTCATGTGAATAGTAACAGCTATCTTACAAGAACAATGGCCTGTTTGTTTGTAAGGTTTAAATTTAACAATGTTAAAATTAAACTTAAATAAAGATATTTTTTATTGAAAGTTGTGAATGATGTGAAATAAAGTTAATTGTTATGTTGGAATATGTGAGGGATGTGATATAAAATTAGTTATTATGTTGGAATATGTGAGGAATGTGATATAAGTTAATTATTATTTTGGAAATGTGTGTAGGATGTGAAATAAAATTAATTTTTAATATTAAATTTTATGTGTGATGTGATGTGCCTGTTTAAAATTAAACTAGGTTAATTTTAAACTGTCAAACAAACAGAGGCCAAACAAATGTTTGCAGTAAGAAAGTCTCATCAAGAATTGAAATAAAACATGAAATTACCTTAGGATTCTCTTATTTAGCACAGACTTCATTGGTCCAACAACAAAATTAACACAATGCAACAATCAAAATAAAAAAAATCAAAAGCACGGACCAAGACATGTTAACATCATAATAATAGAGTCTCTTGACGGCCAACTCCTAAGATAATTTATATTTCATTTCTTCATGTGCATGAGAGTAATCAAAGACCTCTCGTAGGTGTAAAAAAAAAAAGAGAACCCGAGATAAATTGTGCTTCTAATTTTAACTCAACTCAAACAGGTGTAAAAAAAACACCTTAGGGAATATTGCATATGAGACAAAAAAATGGAAAACTGCCTTGCGCTTATGTGATCTTATGCAATCTCAGAAAAAAATGTGGCTAATGAACACCAATTAAAAACAAAGTTCAAAAAACAAAGACGAAGGCAAATCCATGGATATGGGAAGGAAACATTAATTTTATAAACAACAAGGGAAAGACAGGTTTAGATATCAAGCTTTCTGCATATGAGTGGTCCATAAGGGAAGCATCAAACAAAAGACATCAAACAAAAATTACATAAAACTATACATGCATGCATGAATACTAAGGGTGTTAAAAATATCTGAAACTCGAAACTCGCTCAGAACTCGTTCTATTTTTTAATCGACTCGAAATCGATTCGAAAATTTTGAATCGAATCATAAGCTAAGGACTTTGGCTCGATGTTCATTTCGAGCCAATTTCGAGTTGGCCCTAGCTGCTCGAAACATGATTTGATTTGGCTCGAAATTATATAAATAGCATAAATAATATTGATATATAATATAAATATATATATATATAAATTAAATCTTGAACACATAATATTTCTACATTTTTTTACAATTACGACCTGATTTGAATCACGATTCGAGCTAGTTCGAAATCGAGTCATTTCGAGTCGAGCCGGCTCAAATCATATCCCATTTCAATTTCAGACTGATTTCGAGCCGAGCCAAACTAGAAATTTTTGATTTCGAGTTGCCTTCGACTCGCTCGAAATCGGTCCGATAACAGCCCTAATGAATACATGTCAAAAGATCCTAAATTACACAAGAAAACCAAGAGGCATCATTGCACCCCTCTACCAAATATTGTATATAAAACTCCAATCAATTTTCATGGATCTTAGCATCCAGGAACAAAGAAAACAAAGCAAGTTTGAGAGTACAGTATGAGAACATAAACACCAAAATACGCATTATAATCTAGGCTAGTGGCGTAATCTCAGGCTTTCTACACTAAACAAAAAGAGAGGTAGCTTCAGATGTAATTCAGATGGTATGCACAAATATTCAGAATTCTGAAGTTATACCATCATAAAAGCCTCAGCGACCTCGAGAAACACTGTCATCCATCTCCTTAGCCGTTGAAGGGAACAGCTCGATATATCGACTCCCGAGTGTCTTTCTATCCTTTGCCATTGCAGACCTGGAGGCATCTGCACTTGCAAACTCCACATAGGCTTCCCCAGTAGGCTTACCATCTGCATTCAGCACAATATGAATCCGGTCCTCTGATAGTTCGTAATCTTTGAAGAAGTCAAGTATATCATCTTTCCCAGCAGAATACGGCAAACCTCTTAGTCGTAAGATCCCAGTGTGCTCAATCAAATCTTTCCCATCATCACTTGATTTCGCTCTAGGAGCAACGCGATGTGGAGATCCAGCCCTCACATCAAAAGTTTCATGTGCAACAGCACTATAATATTCTTGTCTCTTGCTTCTGAAAACCTCAATGTACCTTCTACCCATGTTTTGCCTATTCCTTTGAAGTGCAAAATCTACTTGAAGAGGATAAGCAAGGACACAAAAGGCCTCTCCACTGAAACGGCCACCTTTATGAACAAAAAGAATGTCCAAGATATCCAGGCCCCGAAAGAAATCTAGAACATCAACCTCGTTACAGTCGAAGGGAAGGCCACGAATTCGAACAACAGGAAATGGTGGAGGTTGGCCACTGTAAGCATAAGAAGAGTTGTACATAAGACTTGAACCAGACGGACCACCAAAATAGGACGAGCCTGCATCAAAAAGCTGTGGCCTCTTCGGTCCCATTTCACGCCCATCACTGCCATCCATATATTTCCTTCAAAATAAGAAAACATTGCAATTAGAAAAATAAACTAGTGTAGATACACCAACTCATGTGTATGAAATGAAAACAATGAGAAGTGTTTGAAAAAAAGGGGGTTAAATTACTATATGAAAATCCTAAATTGGCGGTTAAAATATGACCATAATAAAAGTGTAAATATCAGAGGAAATAGGAAATATATTGAACTTAGAATACTGACAACTGCAGATCAGTTTTGTATACAATATAAAAAAATGATTAAAAAGTGGAGAATATATTTTTACAACAGTAAATTTTTAAAAAAAGGATGGATGAGACAACAAAGGGAAAAAAGTTCCAGAATCTTCATTTTGGTAATTTACCCAAAATCTTCATTTTGGTAATTTACCCAAAAATGTCATTTCCCAGCTGATGACCACTTTGGTCACAAGTTGCCAAGGACAAGTGAAAAAGGCTAAAATGCGTTATGCATACATTTATGCCTCCACAGTTACACCCACAATCAACTCCCTTACCGAAGATAGGGTTTTTTTTTGCCTCCCCCAGACTTTTGTCGGAACATAGCATCGACGATGCAAGAAAGCAGGGAACATCTTCCCCATAGAGCCTTAAGCCTAAGTAATCCCATCTCATTGTTCACTACATCTCCTTGCTTCATTTTTACTTGCAGACCTCTACATTTCCATGGAGGTTAGAAGACATGTGATTTGTTGGTGCATGCATTCTTTTTCCTTTGACTTTTGGTTTTTCCATTAGCATGCTGGTGATTACGTGTTGATTCTTTTGAATCCACAACGTTCCCTTGTTTTCCTTTTAGTTAAGTGATGCAGTATTCTTTTTAATCTCTCTCTCATTCTTATGGTCAATCAATCACTTTACCTTCATTCCGCACTCATGTGTCACTATGAAACAAGTTTGATTCGTATACACATGAGACACGAGCACAAAATAGTTTGTCGTTGTGAACCAAACTGTGCGTCGCCCAGCATGCTCCTCCCTTGCCAACGCCTTCGATGAATTTTCTTCCCCTAAAACTATTCCAAGTTTGATCTTCTATTCACTTTTTATTTTTCACCTTTCCCCATTACATTTGAGTAATTGTGTGCCTTACGCAACTTGAATAGCTTATTATTGGAAATTTTATAACAATGTATTGTTTATTTAATTAAATAGAGTGGTGGTTTTTGTTGCAAGTGTTAGTAATAGCTGTTGTGCTTCAAGTAAACAATTTGTATGTTATCATAACTAGAATCTTGGGTTAGCAAGTTTTTGGTCTTTTTTTAATCACTAAATTGATAGTTAAATTCCTTAAAATATTTTTCTTACGACCTTTCTCTAATTGCATATTGACTCTGTTTTCATGATGTGTTGCTATTTTATTGTGAGCATGTTATTCTCTTTGATTTTTTTATTTTTTTTTATTATCAGAAATTGGTTTATTAAATATAAAAAGTATGTCTATTGGTGGTAAGCATTTTGCAATGCCCTTTCTTCTTAATATATTCATTTAAATGAAATGTTTTGTCACACTACTCTGAATGTTGTGATAATGTTAATAGGAAAATTAATATGAACTATTGACACAGAGTACATGGTTTTGAAAAAATTATAGGTAATGTAAGATTATAAATATTTGAAAGATATGAAGGGTTTTTAACACATGTATTTATTGCTTCTGTTTAGTGTTGACTATGACACAAAAAAGAAAGGAAATCATGATAAGAAAATAAGGCTACACAAGTGGAGATTGATTCAGATTGTAAATTAAGCAATTTCATTTATATAGATGAATGTCATTCATCTATTAATAATTCTTTATTCCAAACTGTACAATGTACACTGAAGAAGATTACAGATTACTTCAAATGTAAATAGCAATACAATATATGTTCTTCGATCCAACCTATCACTAAAGTCATCATATATGTTTAACAATATTTAAAATGTAAGCTTAATAGGGTATGTTACAACTCATTCATTATTGCTTCATAATTAATAACACATGGTTTCTACTATCAATCTTGTTGATTAATAGATACAAAATATTCTTGTAGTAAGAGAAAAATAAAATTTAATATGGTGACATCCATAGAAAAATTAAGAGGACTAACTGACACAGCTGGACAAGCTTGTCCAACTAGTGGATAATGCTTGTGTTAGGGATAGCTGTCTCAAAGGCATAGCAATGAGTGCGGAATGTCCACTTATAGTCACTGAATTCACAAAAGCAACTGGTAAATAAATTCCATTAAAAAATTTGAAAACTCACTAGAGGAAGTTGAAGGAAAAGTGGAGGAAATATTATAAGTTAAGGCAACTTAGTGGAATACTGGAATGGACTGGAAAGAGAGAGAGAGAGGATGTTAGATGCATCTGATGAAGTCAAGGAAAACATTTGAAGGCTTGTTGAACATTTCATAAGAACTCTATTTATATATAATGAATTACTACTGATTAATGGCTTAATTTCTCTATTTTACATAAAAATAAAAGGAAGTATCGTGTACGTCAGAAGAGTTCATTCAAACAGAACAACATTAAGACTAAAATTTGTGCCAAAGGTACTGAGGTCGATGAGAGTCCACGTGCTAGGGGACAATTGAATCGAGCTAGTCAGCGACCACAAGGACCTAATAGTATCAAAGTAGCAGATGATGCAGGTATTGTTAGTTGAGGCCACTACAAACAACAAAAAGCACAAATATTGATACAGGAAGCCATTTTCAATAGGTAAACAAGGAACAAAAACAACTGAAAGACAAAAGAAAGAAGTTCTCTTTCGAGGTAAAGGAATGAGATATCACCAAAATAAGAAAGACATTCAAGGATCACAGATTTCAAAATGAATCATCCAGAGAGTTGGGAAACCCTAGCATTTTAGGATGCTCTATTCCTGTTATCCGCAAGTTGCAGATCAAGATCTGGAAAATTTCAAAGATGAAAAACCTAATACCTCTTGAAGAACATCTTTGCTTGAATCGATCAAGGTTCGAAACCCCGTTCTGCGCTGGGCTAAAAGAGAACTCCCTCCGACGAGAACCAACCAACGACTGGAGACATCCACAGCGGAGAGTCGAAGAGTGGGGAGCCTTTTTAGGGGCGATTCCGCCATTGCAGTCAACAGCACTATCTCGGGCTTTACCCACGGCCCATAGGCCGAACGGCCCAAAGGCCCAATGGGCCAGACTCCCACTGTCCTTTCACTGAACACATTAATTAAATTTCCTATAAAAAATAAACATTAATTTAAATTGCAATTTGTCAAATTCTATCAAGGCAGAGGGTGCGTAAAAATGTAAAGATATTATTCATTTTAATTTTAATAAATAATATGACTTAAAGTACTTTTTAATAGTTATTTATTTAAATATTTTTTAATTTAAATATATTTAATTATAAAATATTCATCCTCATAGTTTTGCCCCTCTCCCCCCCCAAAAAAAAACTCTAAAAATTGAAATTATATTATTATTTATATATCTCAATATTCCTTTTTTCTTTTTAATTAAAAAGTCTATCAAAAATCTCTACCCATTTATCATTATAGAAACACATTTTTCACTTTTTTTTAATTAAACTGCTGCATGCTACTCTCCCCACTCTTTTTAGTGGTGATTATCATAAAAATTAGAGAAAAACACTATCACTAAAAATGAAAAATCACTTATAATAACAATAAAAATGTTAAAAATTGTAAGCTTGTTTTTTTTATTATTTGAATTAAAAATTGTAAGTTATTTAGCGGTGATTATATACAAAATAAGTTTTTTATTTGGTAGATTTATATATATAGTTCTTAATTTTTTTTTAATTACATATTAAATTTTTTATTCTTTTATTTTATAATTTAATTTTTAAAATTTAATAATCAGTAAACTAAATTTTCAAAAATATTAAAAAAAGATTTAAATATGTTATTTTTGAATGATTTGAAAATTAAATTATACAATTAAAAAAATAAAAGATTTAATATGCCTTATTTTAAAATGAATTTAGAGGCACGTATATAAATGCCTTATCTATTTTCTATAAAACCAATTTCTTGATGCGAATGAATCGAACTCACAAAAATTGTTAGTAATTTGAAAAATTTAAGTATTAATATAAATATTTTTAGATATATTAATTAAAAACCTTGATATAAAGCTTATAATTAGCTCCATAAGTGCTCGATTGTCGGTCCATCAATAAGGGTGTTAACATGGATCAAAAATCGATCGAAAACTGAATCTATTTTAGATCGAATCAAAATCGAGTCGACCTAAACGAGCCAAAAGTTCGGCTCGGTAATAATTTCAAGCCGATTTTGAGCCGAGATAGACTTGACTCGATCTAGCTCGAAATTAGCTCGAATTAAAATACACTTTATATTATAATACATATATATAATATAGGTATATAATATATTATAAAACGAACCGATCTCGAGCCGAATCGAGTCGAGCTTACCTGGCTCGAGATCGGCTCAAAAAAAAGTGAGATTCGAGAATCGAAATCGGCTCAAAGTCGATTAGAAACGACTCGAGCCGGCTCGAAGTCAAATCCAATTGACTTTGAGCTGATTTCGAGTCGATATCGATCCGATTTAAAAAAAATGATACTACCCTTTGACATTCCTGCCTTTTCTATTGTTTATTAATAATTCATTCGATCCTCTTGTTAGAAAATCGGGTTTAACCAACAGCTTTATAAATCTAAAATGTCATATTTATACAACTAAGCATAATGAATATACATTATTTTATATTATCAAATATATATATATATATATATATATTATTTTCAGGTATAAATATATTATAACTCCATTTAAATTTTACTTTAAATTATTTTATCACTTTCTTCGACAACAACCACCACCAAATTATTTCATTTTTTATAATGTTTTATAATATTTTTTTAATCTCACATTTCTCTTTTTACATTAGCAAACCCCAATAATCAATTTTTACTACTAAAAATCTAATATGTCCAAACTATCTAAATTAATTCTCTCTACATTTATCCGCAATTAATGTTACTCTGACTTTCTCGCAAATATACTCATTTCTTATTCTATCATTTAATGTATACTCATTCATCCACCTTAACTTCTATTTATTATTTTCTATGAATTAATAAAAACATTCTTTTTAATTGCTATCAATATATAT
>KZ451888.1:1264907-1280702 GCA_002786265.1 Apostasia shenzhenica | reverse complement strand
ATATATATATATATATATATATATATATATACATATATACATATATATACATATATATACAAATATATAGATAATTCAAACATTACAAAAAATAAAATTATATTATGCAAATAACATAATAGTATGGTTCATTTAACTAATTTAATCCTAGCATCGAATTCCATGATATAGAAGAGATATTTTTTAAACTTCTCTTATTATTATTTTATTATTATGAATTAATTAATAAATTATTAATATCTAATATTAATTACTAAATTATTTAATTAAAATTTAATTAATTAATTACTAAATTAAAATTTGTTAATTAATTTATTAATTGGTGGATAATTTAAAATTTAATATTAATATTATTAATTAATTATCTAATAATTCATTAACTATTAATTATTTAATAATTATTTAATAATTATTTTATAATTTTAATTTATTATTATAACTTAATTAATTACTCATTAAATAGTTAATTAACCCTAGACCCTACAATATCCAAGTTGATGATGCTAATAATGAGAAAGACTATGATTACCAATTAATATATAATAATAGTCCAACTCAATTTAAAAGAAAATGAAACTCCAATGAGGATAAACAGCAGAGGAGTGCATTCAAAGAAAACAGAATGTTGATACTCTTCTAAGTAATTCTGTTACAATAAATTCAACATGAGCACAGCAGTTTAAATCAAACAATACTTATATTCTGTTTGCCGCAAACATACAATAGTGTGATGCAGAGATCAACGATGATGTATATCTTAGTTGCCTAGATAGCATTTAAATTTTTTAGAGCTATAACATCATTAGGTAAATACTGTATTTTATTCAAAGTGGGAAGTTGCAGTGTTCATTGAGTGATTGAGCAATTCATAATCATGTGTAATATAAAAAAAGAGTATCAAATAAATAAAAATTAACATTAATTTGTATATATATTACGAATAAATTTAGTCTATGTAAATGGCCTTTGCCATCAAGAGATAGAGCGGTGTATGGAAGATATCTACTCCCGGTGAGTCGCATAACTGTTCTAACCTAAAAATCCCATGAGGACCACCGTCAATGCATGTCTAGATTTATTGCTCGATTAGCAAAATTAGTAATGCGAACTCAAATTAATATAACATCATGTCATGAATAAATATAAAGTATAATATTAAAATCAGTTATATGAAAACTTGATATGTGCGAAGAAATGTCATTAAAGTTATATTAAGTAATTAGGAATAATCAATAAATAGGAAGTTAATGATTATATTTCTGAAAAGCAAGTAGTGACCTATTTTTACTACCGTTGCACATAAGAAGGCTTGGTCACCGTGTATACGTTGTACTAGAAACACAATAGATGAGTGAAGAGATAAATTGAGCAGAACTTGCAACATATGTCATTTAATTGGACATGACAAGTTTACATATCCTAAAAATCTTGAAAAGATAAGGTAATCAATAATCATATACAATATTTTTTTATATTTTAGCTTGAAAAATATTATCTTATGTATATATTTAAAAATTAACAATATGTATATATTTTTTCTTAAATGATGCTTAAAATGTTAATTAATAAATTAAACATACTTATTTTTTAAAAATCATCCAGAATTTCTACCATTGCTTCAAATAGTACTGTTGATTCAATAAAATCTTGTTCATATTATATAATATTAATAACAAATATTTATATATAAGTATTATATAAAATTTTAAAATTATATTCTTATTTAAATATATGTTATCTCATAATTTAAATTTTGTAAAAAAGTAATACATAAAAAATATTAAAAAAAAATTATGATGTAGGTAATTATTCCTATTAATAAATACTCTTTACAATTGAATATATTTTTAAAGCGAGACTCATAAATGGACAAATTTAAAGTTTAATTATATTCTTAAATGTTGCGTATAAAGATTAAGAAAGATTCTAGCACAATAAATAATTTTAATTTATATTGCCCCTTACTTATGAGATAATTAATACTCTATTTAACTTTCAGAAAATATATTTTATTTAACTATAATAAATAAAGTAATTCATGAGGAAAAGAAAGTGATAACACAAGAAAAAGGAATTAGTAGAAAGGAAAAAAAAATATTCATTATAATAATTATTCAAAAAATATAAAATACTTTAGATATCTAATTTTGAAAACTAATTATTTTTATTTTAATTAGCTATCATATTTTTGGTATTTAACATGTAATCCTACCTTTTTCTTTCTCTGTACCACCATTTTATTTCAAGAATTAAATTTTTCTTGTTGAATTAGTTGAGATTTTGCTCTTAATTTTATATATTGAACAAATTTATCTTATTTGTTTTTTTTATTTGAAAAATATAAAAACTATTCTTTTCTATCTTATAACTGCAGTGGATGTCAATCAAAAAAAAAACTGCAGTGGATGATAATAATTAGGGATAATATATGCAAGACTGAAATTATAATTACAACCATTTCAGGATATATACAAAATATAAAAACTGAACACTTTTTTGAATTTTTTTTAAAAAAATATAATAATGAGCATTTGTTTGGTTGATCCTTGATCATAACTATTTTTTAAAAAAATAAAATAATTTATACAATTTTTAATATATAAATTAATTTTATTTAATATTCTCACAATTAATTAGTTTTACTTATATACATATTTCAAATAATTATATATATATATATATATTATTAAAAAAATAAAAAAAAATTATGATTAACTTAGCCACCAATCAAATATTAGCAGAACTTTATTTGGTGGCATTCTCTAAGCCACATAGAGCATCGAAATATATTGAAAAAAGTTAGGCGAAATGGAATTCCCAAATGAAGTATAAATCTATACATTTATTACCATTTATTACTTTAATGTTTTTTGTTGAATCATACTTAATTTATTTGTTATTTAGCTACAAGATGAGCAAAACCCATTAAATGACTATTCTAGTTTATGTCCTATAGGTAGACCTGTAAATAGGTCAGATTTTGATCAGATCCGATCCGTGATCCAAACCAATTATCTTATAAAAAGGAATAAATTTTTGACTCGCACGATTATTCCAAAAAACCGACTCGCTCCTTTTAAGTATTGTCGGGTCAAATCTGGGTCGATGCTGATCCGACTCGAAATTTATAAGTATGAAATTATTTTACGTATTTATATACTTATTATTTAATTGTATATGTTAATTGTTGTTTTATTTTATGAAAGTTTTGAAATGTGACTGAGGCCTATAATTATTAAAGAGACTATTGCAAATTATTTTAAGTGCAGTAAATAAGAGAACTTGCATTGTGAGGTGGGAATAATGGCTACAAATATTTTTTACGGTTGAGATGAAATATTTATGCTAGCTTTAAAAGAATTACGCTTTATTTTTTGTGTAATATTTTCATTCACATTGTTAGTTCTATGTTTTGTAATATTGTAATATAATGCTGATATCAGTGATATGATCTTTAGATGTTTATATATTATCCATATATTTTCTACTATAATGAATTTATAATGTAAATTTTAGTGATCAAAATTTTATTTAAAAATATAAGAATATATATATATACAACTAATAGTTGTAGTCGTTGAAAAAATAGTGTTAAATTATGTAAAAAAAGTTTCTGGTCGACCCGAAATCTGATCCGAAAATTCGAACCGCGGCGGGTCATAGAACGGATCTGAGTTGACCTCGATCCGATCCGATTTTTAATCCGATTCGGATATATTGGAATCAGATCCGAGTCGGGGTCCGATCCGTTGACCGGCCTACCTATAGGACTATAAAAAAAAATTACATATGTATTCTATATAGGATAGAGCTAACTTGATATTTTATGTGAAAAAAAAAATCGATTAACTTCATTATCTCATCAAATTAAAAGCCAGTAATGATAAAGCCATACTTTTAGTATAATCATGGTTTGTGCTCATAAAAAGGATTTAGATTTTATTGGGGACAGCATTTTATATATTCAGTGCTCTTTGATTTTTATCGTGAAAGTTTAAATATTCGAGAGAAAAATTATGCTGTCATATTGACGATTTGAATCTACTAAGTTAAAATAAGCTTGATAGATTTTAATGACGAATGAGCACCGAGTCACATTCTTAAATAATATTTTATTATATCAAGTAAGAATAAAATGAATTAAGTTATAGTTTTCAAAAGGAGATCGTTACAGAATAGAGAAAGAAAAAAATAACCTATTATGTAAACCTATTTTATATTAGAGGATCGCTTCGGGCTAGTAATAATAATAGAAGAAGAAAGTAAATTGGAACAAAAAAGTCTTAGTTCTTGTTTGGCTCAAGAATCAAAATCAGTACCAAAATATTACTAATTTTAAAAATAATAATAATACTAAATAAATATTTTTTTATTATATTTCACACAAATTTTAATATAAAAAATATTATTTTATTTTTCATACTTAATTATTTTCAATAAAATTATTAACTTTATTTTACATTCTATACTAAAATATTTGAATCACGTATTTTGGTCTATCTAGAATGTGAAGTAAAATTGATAATTTTATTAAAAAAATTAAATATATGAAATAAAATAATATTTTATGTTAAAATTTTTACAAAATATAATAAAAAATTATTTATTATCATTTAAATTAGTACCAATTTGGTTCTGATTTTGATTTTTACGCCAAACAGAATCTTAAGTGCAACTTATAGATAAGAAGATGAATAGCATTGGTGCAATAAAGTTGGAGAACTAGATAGTATTAAAAGTTCCTAGAGATCAAAAACCTTATGGAGAACTCGTCTTGGTTATGCCTTTAGATACCAAATTATATTAGAGTTGATTTTGAGTGATTGGGTGACGCTGTCAAATCTTTATCGTTATTTGTGATACTTTTTCTAATATGATATAATCAAGTGTTAAACAAATGTTAACTTACATGAAGTCTCATGATGCAAATTATTTCTATTTAATATCTCTAATCATATTTGTTAACACGTGGTTCCTGTGCTGCATCTTGACCGTATACGTGGCGTCTGACTGGCCTCCACTTGATTGATTGATTTGCTGACTCATCTCTTTGACTTTGCAGGACTTTTGACTAGGTCAAACTTTGGCCACGAGGGTTCAACCTAATCTTGTTCCCTGATATCACAGGATACCTCTGATAACATCGGTGGCATGAGATTACGTAGCAAACGCCTGTCACGATTGGCTTCACCTAACCACGCTGCTCCCCGTACAGAGCGCCTTTTCCCAAGCCACAAATCAAGAATCCGCATGCTTCAGCCATCATGGATCCCCAGAAAAGGTACCAAGTATTAAAAGATATCACCTCCTTGATCAGCTGCAGGCCTCTCCAGTGGCAGACAAACGGCGCGGATCCAGAGCCTGCAGAAAAACAGGGTGAAGCCACGTACTCCAACGGCTACAAATACCCCTGAAACAGTCCACAAGGAGAGGATAGAGAGAGATAGAGATAAAAACTCTTATTTTTGTAACAAAGCCCCAACTGAAGAAGTTCTCTTCCTTCTTCTTCTTCTTTTCTCTCTTCTAAAATACTGTATTAGCCTTCAGGGTCACTTTTTCTCCATTAGTGAAACATTCTTCGCTTATCGACTGGTGGACGTAGGAAATTTCCTCTCTGAACCACTTTAAATTTCTGTGTGTTTCTCTGGATGCCCTGAACTGGTTTCTCCCTTGAGCTTTCATTAACAGGCTCACCCCTTCTGCGCGTCACCGTCTCCCGGAACTCTCTTTTTCTTTGGTGTTTCCTGGGACCCCCACATCCTACGTCAACAGTATTAAAGCAGATCAGATGAGCTTGTCATGTGCATTATCAATTTCTTCACTGATAATCTGTCATTTGAAGTTTGATACACAAATTTTGACAGATATATTTCATTCTATTGTGAATTTCTTACACATTTTAAATATAAAATGAATGAATATATAAATACGATCAAACCACAGTTGTGTGTGTAAATATCTCAATTTATTTACATCAAAAATAAATCTTAATATATTCTAATAAAAAAATGGTAATATATAAATTGTGTACGGGTCCTTAAGGTTAGAGATAGAATATAAAATAGTTTTAATTTAAAAAAATTTACAAAATAAATCCCTCAAGTATAATTTATACAAGCACATAGATTTCTCAAATATAATTTTTTATAATTTGTATAAGCACATTGATCTTTCACTTTGATTTACTCTAATTAATATGATCCATATTGGTATAAACTGTCAATATTAATTAAATATAATTGTTAAATTTTAATTGTTAAATTTTAATTGTTAAATTTTAATTGTTAAATTTTAATTGTTAAATTTTAATTGTTAAATTTTAATTGTTAAATTTTTCTCTATTTATAAAAATTTTTCATTTAATTTTTACAAGCTTTATAATTTTTTTTATTGTTTTGAACCTTTATTGGTGCTGAAGTTTATTCTTTTAATTTAAATTTTTTTTTGAAAGAAATTTTTTAAATAAGGTCTTGGAAACTATAAAAATTTCAAGGGTAAAATGATTATTTACTTTTATTTTAACAGATTTTGAATCCAAATATACTAGTATTTATATCTTAGGCCCATATTAATAATTTTTTAAAATTAAAATTAGTTTGTACTCTCTTTTTAATCTCGGAGCCCACATGCAATTTACATAATATTTTAAAGAAATAATTACCTACATGTCACACCATTTAGTTTTATTTATACTTTACCCATCCATTTTTAGTTAATTACTCTATGCGTACTCAAATTATTATAAAATCTTACATATATATATATATATTAACTTATTTTTATTATAATGAGTAATCATAATTTTCAATAACCGTTAATAGTTAAATTACAAAAAATTTGAGTCGTTCATCCTATTATTTTAAGGATATTTAAATATATTTTGAGTGAAAATCTTAAAATCTTAATGTTTAGGTGGCAGCAAAGGAAGGAGATATCCGCAATGTGAATTGATTTTAGGACAAATCAGCGCTTTAGTGTGACATTAAGGAAGAGAAAAATATATACTACTAAGGGTAAAAATATAATTTTAATGATTTACTAACGAAATAAATTTTGATTGAGTTTTAACTCAAGCATGTGAATGCAAGATTTTATAATATTTTGAGTGTATATAGCGTAATTAATTAAAAATAAATAGGTAGCATATAAATAAAATTAAATAGAGTGGCGCGTAGTTAATTATCCTTATTTTAAATTGGTGATTGTAGTTTTCCAAGTGGACGGGATCTTTATTCATATGCGGACGTTCGCATATTAAAGAGGGAACAATCTTTTATACGGACGGCCGTTTAGATGTTTGATTTGATCCGAGAGATCACGCACAACGGCCGACGCTCTGCCTAACGGCTATTTTTTCAAATTACTTCCACTGCTGTAGGAATCCCCGTGTTCTCTCCTTCCTCCTCCGATCATCTCTTTTCTTCCTCTTCCAAGTGCAAGTTCTTTTTTTTCCCGAGATTCATTCTTTGAATCGACAATGGATTTGAGGTGCTTTTCCTCTGCGGCGAACATCGAGAAGGAAGATGAGGAAGGATCACCGCCGGTAACTGGGAGCGACAGAAAGGTAATTTCCCTAAACCCTAATTCTCTCCAATCTTTAATTAGCCCACAGTTTTTCTACGATGCATATATGTTACTTATCCCAGATCCGAGTTTCGAATGGCCGTTTTCCAACTTTCTTTCCTTTCATTCAAATTTCTTGACATTCGCCTAAACCCTAACTCTAAGATGCATACCGGTTGTTCATCCTAGATCTGAGTTTCGAATGGTTCTCTTCCAATTTTCTTTCCTTCAAATCAAATTTCTCGACATCCAAACAGTGCCCAAAGTTTCAAGGGTCCCTTCGTTTTCAAGATTTCTTGATTATTGATGCTGGATTATTACTTTATTTCTCTTTCCGCCTTTTCTCTGAGAAAATAACAGATTTATTGCTAGTTTTTTAATGAATTATTTCTCTCAGTTGAGCGGTGCCTGATTCTTTTGAGTACAATCCAACATGCAGTTAAAACAAACTTGGTCTTTCCGGCAGTTCATTCTCCTTATTATCAACTTGGGATTAAGAATAATTGGTGTGATGGCCAATCATATGAAATTTGCACTAAATTTTATCTTAAAATGTCATCCCTTTATTGCAATAAACAAACAAACCTTTTCACTAAATTCTAGGATAATTTTATTTCATGATGCTGATGCATTTCTTTCTGGATTTCCCCATATGTGTGAGCCGTAACTACTTCAAAAATCATCTCAGATTTTTTTTAGTGTGACTAGCAATTGTTTACATCGCATAACCATAAGAAATAAATGTGGCATACCTCAACATAATGGGAATGACTAGGTCGGTTTATCTTCTACGGTTTTGATGTTCACAATGGAAAGGATGTGACGAACCAATCCCACAGTTCTATATTCACCTAGAGAGATTATTAAAAAAGGTTACTTTGAGTGAGATAAGTGGATAGTTACAATATTTGATAGTATGCTTAAGAAAATAGTTGTGCCATTTAGAAGTCTTTACATCATGGGAGCTTTCTTAATATCTGTTGTGTCAATTTAATACGAATAAATATGCGATTTTCTATAATAATAATTATGTCTTCGAAGATAAAACAATTCTCAAATGTTTTCTGGTTTGAATTTAGTGAAATTCATTTTAGTTTTACCTCAACTAAGCCGCCATTTTTCCATCATTGAATGCGTTTTCTTTTGCTTGTTGTTGCTTTCTTTTGAAATACTGAACGCATGGTGAGGTTTTTAAAATGCTGAATCATGATGAGAATTGAAGCTGATAGTATCCTATTGCGAATTTCTTACATATGTTACATTTCTGCTGCATTTTAACTAAAAGTGGCCTTGGAACTGGTAGATAATTGATAATAAATGATACAAATGAATTCTTACCATGAAGTGCATTAATATATGCAATTTGTTATCTACTAACTTGTCATGCAGGCTGTAGGAATAAAAGATTCTGGACATTTAATTCTGAATTCTGTGAATAAAATTACATCACAAGTCAAGAAGCCCACACATAAAAGAAGCTCTTCGCCCATAAACTGGTTTCCTCGGAAGAAAACTGAATCGTTCTTGAAGAGGAAGATTAAGCTTCTTCAGGTGCATTCTCATTCTCCATAATCAAGATCTCATAGTTTGCAGGTGATCTTAAATATTTGAATCACTTCCTCAAAACATTCTAAAATCTTGCAGGAACATGATGGAATGAACTTGTCTTTAGTCGAACTTCTTGGCAATGCCAACCCTCATTACACCAGGATGGCAAGGGAGAAGTTTGCAGCTCAACAGGCAGCAAGGAAAGCCATGGAATCTCGCAAAGCAGCAATGGTTGAAGCCTCTTGGTGTAAATTTCTTCAAGCAGCAAGGTAAATAGGAAACTTCTACGTGTTTCATGTGCGTATCCCTTTCATCATCATTGTTATCTGCTTTAGGATTCAAAGCAAAGATGCAGATTCTATGTTGCAGAAAGCCAAAAAGTATGCAGCAGAAGCTTTCGAAGAGGCAAAATCTCTGGGAGTGATGATGTTCGACAAACCTGATTTTCCAGGGAGATCATGTGAAGTACAATCATCTTCGTTGGATAATGGTGGAAAGTCCACACATTCAGTCACTGCTTCTTTTGAAACGGCGTTTCAGGTGGAGAGGGAAGTTTCGGCAGCTATCAGGAAGGCGTTCATTAAACTTGCTAATTGCTCCTCTCATTCCAATAAGGATGAATTCAGGGATTTGTTGAAAAAAATCAGTCAAAATCCTGATGTTGGTGAACTTAAGGACCAGAATGAATTTGTTGAAGCAAGTACCGAAAGTAGTACATGTAGTTCATTTGAAGAAATTGTGAACAAAATGACTGATAGGCTTAAGGAGCTTCAGGAAGATGAGCTAGCATCACTTACTACTATTGTTGCTACATGCGGTTTAAATGCTGCTTTGCAAGAAATGGAATGCAACAAGGATCACTACACATACAAATGCATGAGGAGGACGGACATCACAGATCTTCCAAGTCTGGATAAATTCTTGGTTAAACATGTTACGAGGCTCGAAAGAGAAGTTGAACAAGCTCGAAACTCAAATAATAAAGATTTATGGGGAGAATCTGATGGAAGATCTGGTATATTGAGACAGATTTCATCTGTATCAGAGTCCACCATGGACCTTGGGAAGATTTTCATAAAGCGTGTTTCCAAATTCGAAAGAGAAGTTCAGGAAGCCAAAAGTTCTTCAAAGATTAAAGCAAAGAAGATTGAAGATAACGAGAACCTCAAGGCCAATGCATTCATGTTGGAGGAGGAGAAACATGATCAGAAACTAAGCAAAAAAACAAATAGGAACACAATGTCCCGATCTGAAAGAGCTGTTCTGGAGACACTGAAGTCCTTTTCATGTCAAAATGGAGATGAAACCAATGTGCTCGAACAGACAAGCCTTGATAAAGTTCTTGTTAAGCCTGTTCACTGGACAGAGAGGGAGAAAATGCGAAATATCAATGAAACATATGGGGGTGTTGTGAAAAAAAGAGACCAGAAGCTTGAAAAGATCGATTCACTTGACACGATCTTGGTAAAGCATCAGCCAAAGCTTGAGAAAGCCAAGCTAGCAGCCGTTCAAGAAGGCTCTTTCATAATAACAAAAAGGGAGAAGCAAGCTGACATGATAGAGAGTCTTGATGACATTTTGATCAAACACGAATCCAAACTTGAAAAAATCAAGTCTGCAGCAACTCGAAATACTGAAAATACCATCAAGAGTGTAAATTGTCGATTGAAAGCAAGAGAGAATGAGCTGCAAGATGCATGGGGAGGCTTAAGTTTAGGTAACTGTCTCAGGCCCCATTTTTCAAAGCTTGAGAAGGACAAGGTGACCTTGCTTTGCAGTTTATGTTTAAATGTTAGCAGCGAAATTTCTGAACAATCTTTCATGCGTATAATTTGCTGAAAAATCTGATGACTACTTTCAGGATGCCTGGAGAAGAGCTGAGCGCCAAGAGGAAATCCGTTCTAGAGAGTGCTGAGGGTAACTCTTCTGACCTTCAATATGAGGTATGATAGTTTTTGAAGTGAATTACACCTATGCACAGGGTTCTTGAGGTCAAAGGGATTTGTATTCATGTTTTCTTCAATAATTCACTTGGATCCTCCTCTCAATTTTCATATCATGTGTCCTGAGTTTTCTCCTTTTTGCATGAAAAATCGACCATGTACTCTTTTTACAAGCTTTAAGTTCATGTTTTTAGTCCACAAAGTGCAAAATAGAGAACTTCATTGCTACAATAGGACATAATATAACAAAGACATCGTTTTTTACTGCAAGTATTAAAAAATAAGATTGAGGTCTACTCCTGAACTAGATATTCCTCTTACATTCATAAAAGAGAAATTTTAGACTAATTGTCAACCTAGGGAAAATCTCCTTGATGCATACTTATTTTTATCATGGATAGCTCAGATTAAATCATCCCTTTATATTTCATTTGTTTATTTATTTTTATGGTACTTATATCATATATATTTTATTTTTAGAATGAGATTAGTCTTTATATCCTATATTTATTACCCTATAATTTTAATTTGATTATAATTAATTAAATTTTATTTATCAGTTGCACATATGTCTAAATAATATGATCATTTTTTTATTAGCAATAATATGATCATTAGAATAGTTAAATTAATTCAATGTGGTAAATTTTTTTGCAGGAACCAAAACCAACGAAGGTATCATTCTTCAGGTCATTATTTGTGATTTTTAAGATTTTATTTTATTTTGTAAATGTTGGCATAACATGAAGAGAAAAACAATGTTTGATATACTCATATAAGCATGAGGTTGTCCTTTCATGAAATAAGCATAAATGGTGTACGTGTTGTTCTCTAAATAATTAATAAAAACTTGAGTTGCACTGATTTTTGTTTTAAATAAAACAATAGTTTTGGGGATTTATTTTTAGGGCAAATCACTTATAGGTTCTGATAATTTACAATAATTATGAATAAGTTCATATTGTTTTTAAAAAAAAATCTCCTTTTAGGTCATATATGTTACCTAATATTATATCAAAATCCTTCTATCATTATTTTCTTCAATTATTTAATTTTACTCTTTTTTTTATATATCTAATTTTATTCTTATTATTTCATTTAATTAAATTAACTCTTTCTTTTCACTCTTATTTCGTTCTTTCTTCTTTCTTTTTTCCTTTCCCTCTTCTTTTTCCTTTTAACGATCAATAGGTAGGAAGACTTAATATTTATTTGGGCGGATTAGATAAAAAAAATAAATCTATAAATTGATATCAGGCTTTTAGACCCGATCTCGCTAAAATCTTAAAGTCAAATTTGGGCTCTAGTTTTTAATCATGGCTCCGCTCGAACCATTATTGTAAAAAAATCCCTTTTTTATCTTCTTTCTCTCTTCCTCATTAATATTTTATTTAAACTATAATAGACTTCTAGAAAAATTATTGGATTCATGTGAATCACTGTTTGGCACCTTATTATCAAGTGTCACGTGTGTTTGAGCTTGCATGGATTGAAAGGTGCTCCGCCCAAATTTAATAATTTATAATTTTAACCTGCAAAAATATTCTTTTAAAAATGTGTCAAAGTATTTTACGTCATTTTTGTAAATTATTTGATTTAGCGAAATCTTAAATTGGAGCTATTTAGTTAAAATTCGTTGAATATTTATATATTTATCTATATACTTTTTCAAAAAACATTATACTTTGGTGGTCTAAGAGGGAGGTAGGCCTGTGAATTTGATTTAATTGATTAGTTTGAATAAATTATCAAATGATTTTTTTATTTTTAATTATTAATTTTTTTTTTAAATTATCATTATACCCCTCTCCCTCTCTTCTCCCGATGCCCGCGCACGCGCGACATGTGCAACCCACCGGGGGCCGCGCGACCCGCCGGCGGCCTTGCGCTTGCGCAGGGATTAGGAGGAGAGAGAAAGAGGCCACCCTCTCTTTCCTCTCGATCCCCTCGCACACACAAGGCAGCCGCGCGGCCTTGCGCTTGCGTGAGGATCGGGAGGAGAGAGGGGGAGGGTATAATGGTTTTTTTTAAAAAAATTTAACAATAAAAAATAAAAAAGGACACATTTGATAATTTATTGGGTAAATAGCATCCGAGTCCCTCTAGTTTACTCGTATGGACAAATAGGTCCATCGAACATTCAAATGTAGCAAACTGGTCCTCCAACTTGATGAAACATGCACGAAGGTCCTTGGGCCATAACAGACGTTAGAAATCACCCTCTCACTCCTCCCTGCATATCTCTCTCCTCTTGATCAAAGCGCACGAGCCACACCGCCAGACCCCAGCGGCTACGCGGTTTGTGTGACCTACCGATGACTCGCGTCGGCGCCACCCGTGCGTGGGTATTGGGAGGAAAGAGAGAGGCACCTCTCTCTCCCCACCCGATCCCCGCGCACGGGCGAAGCCGGGGCAGCCGGACCTATGCGACCCACCGGCGTTCGCGCGGCTGCCGGCGGGTCGCGCGATCATCACCCATGAGCGGGGATCGGGAGGAGAGGGAGGCGGCCCCCACCCGATCCTCGCGCACGGGCGAAGCCGGGGCAGCCGGACCTATGCGACCCACCGGCGTTCGCGCGGCTGCTGGCGGGTTGCACGATCGTCGCCCATGAACGGGGATCAAGAGAAGAGAGAGGCGGCCCCTCTCTCTCCACCCGATCCCGGCGCAAGGGCGACGTAGCGTGGCTGCCGGCGGATCCGACAGCCGCACAGCGTGTTCAACCCACCGGCAGTCGCGCAGGCGTCACCTGTGTGCAGGAATCGGGAAGAGAGAGAGGCAGACTCTCTCTCCTCCCGATCCCCACGCACAGGGCAACGACCGCGCGACCCGCCGATGGCAGCACGACCATCAAGTGGCCCCCGGTGGGTCGCACATAATGCCGGCGCGGCCCGCCGGAGGCTGCGCAGCCGCTGGTAAGTTGCATACACTGTGTGGCCGTCGGACCCACCTATAGCCGCGCGATGTCTCCTGTGGGTGGTGATCGGGAGGAGAGAGAGAGATAGAGAGATGCGGGGAGGAGAGAGAGAGATGATTTCTAACGTCTGTTACGGTCCAAGGACCTACTTGCATATTTTATCAAATTGGAGGACCAGTTTACTACAATTGAATGTTCAAGGGACCTATTTGAGAGACCCAGATGCTATTTACCCTAATTTGTTAAAATTCAAGACCCTGATGTTGTAATTTTAAAAATGTGGACATGTGCATAATGAAATGTTAAACTCATGGACCTGAGTGTAATTTACCATAACTTTAATATAAGAGTAATTTAGTATAATAGAAAATTTAATTTAATAACTCAATCACATCACCAAATAAACTAACAAAAAAGTAGAAAGAATTCAGAAGCAATTGCACATATTATTACATTAATATTATAGTAAAAGGGGTAATTCTACTTAGCTCCTGAGGTTTACTTGACTTGTCACGCAGGTCCATAATTTTAAAACACATGCCAGACAAGTCCCCAAAACTTACTGTATAGGTCATTGTAGCCTTTCTGTGACGTTATCCATTAAACATTGTTAAAATTACAAAAATACCCTTTTTACACTTCCATATTTTTGATCTCTAGCAGTCAGCCTGGGCCGCTGCGCATGCTGGCGTCCATGCGCGGCCCCGCGCATACACGTCTGCGAGTCACCACAGCGTCACCGGCGCGCGGGGCTGCGCACTGATAGTGACCGCGCATGGACGCCGGCCCACGCAGGCGTCTGGGCGTGGCACGCGTGCGGCTCGCCGCAGCGCGCAGACACGCAACAGCCTACGCGCGGACGCCGGTGGCCGCGCGCTACAGGCCGCAGCGAGGGTCAGGGATACAATTGTAATTTTACATTAAAAATTTTTTTATACTTTTTAATTAAAATTTTGATTTAACAGATTTTTTAACGGAAAATATTTAATTGTACGTTATTAGAAAATTTTTATAAATATTAAGGACTATAATGACCTATACAGTAAGTTTTGGAAACCTGTTTGGCATGTTTTAAAAATTATGGACCTGCGTGGCAAGTTGAGTAAACCTCAAGGGCTTAAGTTGAATTACCCCTAATTAAAATTATAAAATAAAAAATTCATCTGTTTATCAAAAATAGAAAATATTTTTTCAAGTTTTCACACAGTCTTTGTTGTAAAATTTCATTCTAATTACCATACTTTAAAAATACACTAAATAATTAACATAAAAATATACTATGAAAACTTATAAATATACATATACACTATCACTTCAATAGATTCAAAGTTAATACTGTAAAACATTATAATACAATTGAACTGACTCAATCCTAAAATCATATTTATATATGAGTTATTTAATAATCGGTCAGTTCGGTCGATTTGATTTTCTTTTTTGAAATTCGGTCGTAGCCTATAATACTATAATAGTAAAAAGATACATCAGGTACAAAAGGTTCGATCCTCGTTGAGGATCGCACAAAAATCGAGTGGGAGGGACATGCCCCTACGCCACTCTGTGTCATCGAAACAAGAAAAGGAAGCTACAAAGTCTGCCGCTCTATTAGCGTCTCTATAAACATGAGATATCCTATATGCCTTGAAGGCACAAAAAAGCTCAGCAATCTGGGCCATGGTCTTATTGGAAGGGTGTCCTCTGGCTGTCCGGTGAAGGTCCACAATAGTGATGGCAGAGTCGCCCTCTATCCAAATCCCGTCTATCGTATCCGCACACTCTTGGGCGACTGTCATCGCGATGAGTGCTCCCGTCGCTTCTGCTGTAGT
>KZ451888.1:1181852-1264897 GCA_002786265.1 Apostasia shenzhenica | reverse complement strand
TCGGTTTAAGGTTTCAAATATCTTGATCTGAATCTCAAATCAATTGAACTGAAATACCAAAATAATCAATAATCACTAACGGTTAGATTTCTAAAATCAAACAAAATTGCTAAATTTAACAGCTTCTGTTCGTATTTTTGATTAAACAATAATTACATACTCCTAGAGTAGTAGGCAAATTATTCTATTCGTAGCCAAATGGAATGGCCTCTGTCAGTAGTGGACACCACTGCTAGCGTGGCCATTGGCCTGGCTGACTGGGTCAATTGTTTAAGTAAAATTTTCCTGAAGTAGGAGTTAAGGTTACACAATTTTTTTTTTGTGATAGGGACTACAATATTATCTGATTTCTAGCCTATCCTGAATTTGGGCTCTTTATTTCTCCATCACAAAAAGAAAGGAAACTTTCAAATCTAATTTTCTTAAGTAAAAAACTTTAGGGGCATTTAGGTTCGAAGTTATCTTGATATTTGTATCTAAAATATTAGTTTTTATTGATTAATTATAAGGTTTTAAAAAATTACTCTAAAATGTTTAAATTAGAAAATTAAGTTCTCTAAATAGATAGAGTATATTTCATAAAATAGGCATTAAACTAAAGCCTCCTTAAGTTCATTTAAAGCCTAAGAGTGGACGGGGGAAAAGAAAAAGTTCAATTGATCTCGATTAAGTTAGATTTTGACTTATTAGTGTTACTGGTTCAAACTAAAAACCAAATCTATTTACGTTTGATATATGACATTTCTCTGTTCAATGAAAAATTTAAAACATGTCATATTTTATGAGATTCATTCTAGTCTTTTGGTGTCAAGATCTAAAATAAAGACTAAAATAGTACTTAATTTAAAAAATATATAGTAAATAGAATAATTTTTTTTAATGCATTTATAGTAGCAAATTGTTAATATAAAAAAAATGATTATTTACTTCACAATCTCAATAAGTTTAGTAAAAATAAGTCAAAACGTTAATTTCCATATCAAGACAGCAAATTATTCAAATCGCAGGTGATCGTGAAATAAACATTGTATATTTTATTGAAAAGTGTAAGAATTTGAGTAAAAAATTGTGCATAAACGGGGAAGAAAAAATTATATGAATTTGTGTAGAATGATTAAAAAATTATTTGATTTTTATAATTAGTACTGATGTAGAGTCTTATTTTGATTTCGACAAATAGGAGCTTTAGCTATTTTTTTCTTTTTAGGATAATACATTCTCCTTCTAATCTCATGCTAAAAAAAATGTTAATGAAAACAAATTTCTAGGACTCAAAAAGTTATACTGAAACGGTCATAAAATAAAATACGTGAAAACTATTGCTATATATATAGTAATATAACATAAACTATTGCTAACTAATGTTTCTAAATTCCAAACAACTCAAGCGAATAGTATAGTTCAGAGTCAAGATTTAATTGAGTTCAAATTTTGAGAACATTAAAAGGATAATCATTAATAGGTCATCGTTGTGATTGATAACTTACGGAGTTGCATCAAATTAAGTCAAGTTGTGATCCAATTGAGAAAAAATTGCGGATCCCATTTTTAAATTATTTACCATTACGTCATTTTACCCTCTAGAATTATTCTTAAAAGAAATCTGGTTGTTGTTATCTTTAGTGTTAATTTATAAATTGACATTTAGATGTCATTTTTACACTTATAATTATAATCTTATAGGCAATTATTTATAGATCTATATTAATAAATATTATTTTAAATAATATATTAATATTAATGATGAATATTGAATTAAATGTTTCTAAAAAATATATATACAACATAACAATTAAATGACAGGAAACACTCGGATTCGTTAAAGGTCATTGCCCTTAAGGTCCTAAAGGAGGCCCAATAATTGGAAAAGTGTACACGCTATTCGGATCTCGTACTTCTCTAATTATCTGTCGTCGGAGATGCCGATCGACCAACCAGACGCATATGCAGTGAGCGCGGAGGAAGCGCTGGCGTGGCGCAAAAAGAAGAAAGCGGCAGTGAGCTTAGCGCCAGGGCTGTCTCTAACGAAGAAGGTGCTAGAGACTCGGAGGACAGCCCCGACTACTAGACTCCTGGCTCCCTCTCTACATTCTACGCACCGAAACAGGTCGCAGCGCTAGAACTCCCGTGTCTCATCGAGCACGGATCTAACGATAAACACAATTCTTCTTCGTCTCTTCCCGCTCAGCAAGTGACCTGCTTCAGCTACGTCTTAAGCTTCCTCGGTCTTATTTTGTAGAATGAAATTTCCTGATGTGTTCCCACTTTGGAAGTTCGAACAAGAGTGACGCTGGTGAATGCTGCGATTCAGTGATTTCTTCTTGTCGCATCCAAGGACGTCCAAAATTGAGCTTTGGATCCAAATAATTCAGTCATCAACCCCTTTAATCTGTTAACTGGTAAAATAACCTAAATTTTTATGTATTTGTTTTCTTATCTCAAATCTATCAAATAAGTTCAGACCTTTTGAAAATTTTTTAAATCCATACATACAAGAAGAGCAGGCCACGATGATAGTTCATTGCTTTAATTTTAAGCCATACGGTAAATTAACTGCCAACTACTGACTGGAGTAACTCACCCGCTCATTCTCATATTTGTTGTAAAAAAAAAGAAGAGCTAGAGAAATAGAGTGCTTTTTTAATACAGTATGTTGCTTTTAAGTCTCTTTTGACATTGCCTCTGCACCATTGAGATAAGCTTATAATCATGAGACGCAATTTATGTTCTTATCTTTGCATACATATATATTTGTTCGTCAATACCGATCATCAAAGTTTTCCTAATTGAGATTTTTACCCGCAGACAAAAAACTCAATATTACTTATTAGATCACCCACAAGTTTAAATATTACATGACAGCACACTAATTTATTTAACTTTTACAACCAACAACCATAAACCTAAAAGGTTTTTTTTTTTTTAAAAAAATCCCCCCTAAAAATTAAAATTTATAAACCCATACTAATTATTTAATTAAATAACAAGTCATAGGAAATAAAATAACCCCTTTTTGTACTTAATCTATTATTTATGTAGAATATTTAAATCAAATCGTTAGATGCTCGTCTGAACGATTAAAATTATTAAGATACAAGGGTAGATTTTAATCCTATACTTTAAGTTAAAAATAACTTAAGTAGGTTACTTAAATAAAATGTAAGATTTGTAACTGTTGTTGGTTGTAAAATAAAAATAAAAAGTATCTTCCATTAAATATTTTAACTTAGGGTGTCCTATAAGTATAGAAGTTTTTTGTGTCATAAACGGGTAAAAACCCCTTAATTTATCACTAAGTAATGAACGGACTTCAGTCTTAATTTTTGTTAATTATGGTAGCTAGCAAGATGCTGGATTTTTCTATACTCTTGATTGCAGGTTGCCGAGGAAGAGCTTCAACAAGTGAGTATTGCGAGAGGGTAATGGAAGATTTCCCTCAGCCGGACCAGCCATCGTTGCTGGATGCGCTGCAGGAATGCTTCCTGTTGTAACGGCTGCAGGGAGCGCAGCTGTTGCTCCTACTGTGGCGTCGCCGGGAATTGATTTGGCTGCTACCGCAGTAGGTTCAGGTCGGTTTGATTTTCAAACATGTGATACTGAACTCAAATCAATTAACTGAAATACTCAAAATATCAAATAATCAGTAAACTGTTAGATTCTAAACCAAACAAAATTGCTAAATTTAAACAGTTCGGTTCGATTTTCCGATTTAAACTATAATTTACACACCCCTAGATCTAGGTAGGGGCAATTATTCTATTCGGTAGGCTAATATGGAATGCCACATCTGTAGTGGGGACCACCCACTGCTAGCGTGGCCATTGGCCTGCTGACCGGTCAAATGGAATAAAATTTCCAGAAGTGGGAGTTAAGGTTACAAAATTTTTTTGTGATAGGACTACAAATTATCTGATTTCTAGCCTATCCTAATTTGGCTCTTTATTTCCATCACAAAAAAAGAAACTCACTATTTCTTAAAAAAAAAATGGGGCATTTACACACATACCCTTTAAATCATCTTGAATTACATATTAAATCCCTCATTTTTTTATTTTACAACTTAACCCCCTAAATCATCTAAAAATGAAAACTAGTAGAATATATGTATTTGCAAATATATTTATAATATTTGTATATACATATTATTGATAATAAACATCCAAATAATTATAAATCAATAAAAAACATACTTTGAAAATCTTGAGAAAGACCTAAATATGTTATTTTTTGATGATTTAGGGGGTTAAGTTGTAAAATTAAAAAATAAGGGATTTAACATGTAATTCAAGATGATTTAAGGGGTATGTATGTAATTGTCTCAAAAAAAATTAGAGGCATTTAGTTGGATGTTATCTTGATATTATGTCATCTAAATATTATTTTTAGTTGATAATTTTATAAGTTTTTAGAAAGTTATCTAAAAATATTAAATTAAATAATTATTTTCTCTAAATAATATGATATATCATCAAAATAGCATTAAACTAAATGCCTCCTTAATTTAATCTCAATTCAATTTAAGCCCTACATATGGGAAGTTCAATTTGATCTCGATTAAAGTTAGATTTGACTTATTAGTTACTGATTCAAATTCAAAACCCAAATCTATTTAAGTTTTGAATAACTTTCTCTATTTTAATAAAAAAATTTAAACATCCATATTTATATTCATTTAGGTCTTGTTTGGTGCAAAGATCAAAATAAAAACTAAAATAGTACTAATTTAAAAAATAATAATAATAAATAAATTTTTTTAATCGTTCTACACAAATTTTAATATAAAAAAATATTATTTTACTTCACATACTCAATAATTTTTAATAAAAATATCAACTTTATTTCATATTCTAGACCAAATTATTCAAATCGAGGATGTGAAATAAAGTTTATATTTTTATTGAAAATTATTGAGTATGTGAAGGAAAAAAATTATATTAGAATTTGTGTAGAATGATTAAAAAAATTATTTATTATTATTTATTTTTAAATTAGTACTATTTTAGTCTTAATTTTGATTTTCGTATCAAATAGGACCTTAGTCTATTTTTTTATTTTTAGATAATAATTGCCCCTTCTAATCTCATGGCTAAAAAAAATTTAATGAAAACATAATTTCTAGGACTCAAAAAGTTTATATGAAACGGTCATAAAATAATCATACGATAAACTATTGCATATATATAGTAATATAATAAACTATTGCTACTATTATTGTTTCTAAATTTCAAACAAACTCAGCATAATGTTATATCAGATCAGATCAAGATTAGATTGATTCAAATTTTGAGACATTAAAATAAGTCATTAATTAGCACGTTTGGATTGAACTTTATTGAATTTGATTCAAAATTTGATTCAAGTTGTGATCCAATTTTGAGCAAAATTTGCGGAAATCCCCCATTTTAAATTATTTAAACTACTATTTTACCCTCTAAATATTATTTTAAAGGATTATTTGATTTATTGTTATCTTAGTGTTAAGTTATATAATTATGACATTTAGATGTCATTTTTTAACTAATAATTTATAATCTTATAGCAGATTATTTATAGATATTATTAAATTAAATAATTATTTTTTTAAATAATATAATATAATATTAAGATAATATTGAATTAAATGCTTCCTAAAATAAATATATATACAACATAAAAATAAATGAAGGAAACATCTCTGGATTTCTGTTAAGGTCCTTGGCCTTAATGGGCTCTAAAGGAAGGCCCAATTATATTGGAAAAGTGGTCACGTGATTCGGATCTCGTTACCCTCAAATCTGTCGTCGGAGATCCCGACTCCGACCAAACCAGACACATAGCAGTGGAGGCGGGAGGGAAGCGGCGGCGGTGGCGCCAAAAGGAAGAAGAAGATGGCGGCAGTGAGCTTAGCGCCAGGGCTGTCTCGGAAGCTGAAGAAGGTGCTAGAGACTCGGACGGACAGCCCCGATCTACTAGACTCGCTGGCTACCCTCTCTACATTCTACACCGAAAACAGTCCGCAAGCGCGTAGGAACCTCCGTTCCTCCATCGAGCAGCGATCTCTAACGATAAACCACCATTTTCTTCTTGCGTCTCTTCCCGCTCAGCAAGTGAGCCTTGCTTCATCTACGTTTTAGCTATCCTCGTCTTATCTGTTGTAGAATTGAAATTTTCCTGATGTGTTCCAGGCTTTGGATAGTGTCGAACAAGAGGTTGACGCCTTGGCTGAATGCTGCGATCAGTGAGTTTCTTTCTGTCTACATTCTCATGGACGCCATTGATGATCAATCATCAGTCATAACCCTCTTTAATCTGTTTTACTGTTTGAAAATAATCTAAATTCTTTATTTTATTTGTTTTCTTTATCTCAAATTCTATGCCAAGGATTATGTTTAGTTCAGGAGCTTTTGAGAATTTTTTAAATCCATCATACTAAGAAATGATAGGCCACGATGAATAGTTCATGCTTTAATTTTAAGCCATACGGTAAATTATATGCAACTATTGATTGGAGTAACTCTCATTCTCTATTATTTTGTTGTAAAAGAAAAAGAAGAGCTAGAGAAAGAGAGTGCTTCTTTTAATACCAGTATGTTGCTTTCTTAAGTTCTTTTGAACATTGCCTTTCTGCACCATTGTAGATAAGATAATACAAGATGACAATTTATGTTCTTATGTTGCTCATAATATATATTGTTCGTAATACCATCTCAAGAGTTTTTCTTAATTAATTTTATCACTTAGGTAATGACGGACTTCAGTCTTATTTTTTTTGTTAATTAATGGTATGTAGCATTGATTCATGATCCTATTATGAGTACAAGCATGTGCCCATTTTCTCCTTGTAAAATGCTCCCGAATATTAGCGTGATTAATCAGCCCTTACTTTTTTCAAGATTCCATTTTGTTTCTATAGATATTCTCTATTGTTCTCAACCTTCTTTCTTAAAGTTGTATCTTTGGCTTCATAAATCTATTCAAAATGCATCGACTTGTTGCTCTGTGGTCCTGTCTTTGGGCAACTTACATCTTCGATCTCCTTCCATGTTTGAGGGGAGATATCCAACTGTGCTAAGGCACTTGTATCATTAAGTTGTTAAAATTCTTCTCTTCCAACTACAACTTGGGATTTCCTTATTTTCTTTCTGAATGAGTTTTTCTCAAGACACTGATATGAAACATCGATGAGGAAAAGAAAAAAAAAGAAAAAATAGTGGATAATTGCAGAGAAAACAGATGAATTGAAGTAATAAGAGAAAAAAAATTATTAGGAGAAACCCCATGAATGTCCCTTTAAATTCATGATTCTTCTCTTCCAAGCACAACTTGGGATTTCCTTATTTTCTTTTTGAATGAATTTTTCTTAAGACACTGATATGAAACATCGATGAAGAAAAGAAAAAGAGGAAAAAATAGTGGATGATTGCAGAGAAAACAGATGAATTGAAGTAATAAGAGAGAAAATTATTAGGAGGAGCCCCATGAAGGTCCCTTTAAACCCCTGACTCTTTGTTTATTCTTATTTTATCTGTTTCTTGAGGAGTTTGCCCTTTCGGAGAATTATCACTGCTTATCATGCATGATAAAGATGTTTTCATGTATTTTCCCATGCACGAATGACTTCAGTCGCTTGCTGAATCAAATTTTGCATTGTGCTAAGCCTTCTATTTGACAGGATAGCAAAGGCATTAAGCAGTTGCAGTGCAAGTACTGGTGATATCATCAACACGACTGAGAGGCTAAAGCAGGAATTAGATGTTACTACAGAGCGCCAAGAAATTGTTTCATGTTTTCTTCGTGATTATCAACTGTCTAATGAAGAGGCATGCTGCTAACTTTCCTTTTGGCACAAAGCCGTTAACTGTGTAACTGTGTTTGATTTTTCCTTTTACTTTAAAGTTTTATTCATTGCAACCATTGACTTCCATACCAACTGGCTTCTTACTTTTATGCGTGTTCTTGTGTCACTCAGATTAGTGCTCTAAGAGAAGAAGATTTGAATGAGAATTTCTTTAAGGCACTTCATCATGTTCAAGATATACATGCTAACTGCAAGATACTTTTAAGGACGCATCACCAGGTAGCTTACTTTTTTCTTTACTTTTCTATGGGAGCAGTCTGCACAATTATAGCTGATGAATAGTCATTCATAACCAAGGTTTACTAGAAAAACATTAGATCATATGCTATTTTGCATCTTTTTGCCTGTCTTCCTTTTTTTATGCAAAACTGAAGTTACAGCCACCCCTTGTAACCAAATGAGTAGAAATTAATTATCTCAATCCTTGTTCGGATATGCAGTTAACTGAACTATAGCCTACGAAATATAAGATTCAAGGACCTCGGCTAGCATAATGTGGTCAAAAAGCTTATTTCAGATAATCACATGCAAGTTTTGTTGGTTTCCATTTTTATAGTCTGATGTTAACCGGTGATACCAACATTATGTTGCTTTGTGTTCTATGCTAATTTCAAAAAAATTCTGAATGTGGACTTTGCCCATCTTATATTGTCAAAACTGGTAACCTCCATTCAAGAAGAAAATGAGTGTTAAGGGGGGCATTTTGATCCCCATTTTAAGTGGATCGAGCATGTTCTAGTATGGTGGTCTCAAAAGCTATTTGTGTGTGTATTCTTAAATGTGTTTCCTAGTTGCTCACCCTGCATATATTAAGATATGCTCGAGCAGTGGAGTACCTTTTTCTGTAACTGGTCTACCAAAAATAGTAAATTTGTTCAACAGCGTGCTGGTTTGGAGCTCATGGATATGATGTCTGTTTACCAAGAAGGTGCATATGAAAGGCTATGCAGGTAAATGTCTTTTGATAAGAATTCACATTGTTTGAACTATTATATTCTGGATGCAGAGAATGCTAATTGCCGTTTATGTATTTTGTATGTATCAGCTCTACAGCATTGTGAAATCTTGCTGGTACCTATTTGTGCAAACTTGCAGAGTACACTTCTTAGTTCTTTTCAGATAGGCCTGTTGCCAGTTGCATCTATGTGTTTAATAAATACTAGAGGGTTTGCAGTTGCACCTAAGTTGTACACAAAATGCTCGACTTGCATGCATATGTGTAGTTGTCATGGTTCTTTTGACTTGTGATTCTTTCCTGCAATGAGGACCTAAACGAATTCAATAAAGTACAAAATGACAACATGACCCACCATTTTGATGCAGTAAGGAATATATTGCAAGCATTAGAGGAATTGCATCAATTAGATATAATATATGGGCTGTGAGGATGTCACAGGAGCATAATACCTGATAATTTCTGGGAACGTTTACCCTGATAGGAATGCAGATTATTATATATAGCTGTGGATATGAAAATTCTTGGATGAAACTAAATTGTATAGCCATTAACTGATACATATTATGCAAGAACTTGGCATAGAAGTTGTAGCCATCTAGCCTCCAAGTGAGGCCTGGGACTTATGAACAGTTTGTTAATCATAAGTTGGGTGGTGATGGCTTGTATTAGAGCTGACTATGGTAATTAGTAGTTTGGTTTTGTGTTCCTTAGCATTCATGAAATAAATTGCTTAATAGCAAACATGAAGCCAACTCTTCCTTTATCGAAGATTTTTCTTATGCCTACCATGTATCAGCTAGGATCTTTCCTCTGCATCTGATTTTTACTGCATATGCACAAAAAAATTATAGGAGACATTTTGCCAATGATTTTACCCTGCTTTGTAGTACAGGTGGGTTCAAGCAGAGTGTAAAGAGTTAGGGGATACTGATAATCCTGAAGTCAGCGATCTTCTTAAAACAGCTGTACGATGCTTGAAAGAAAGGCCTGTTCTTTTCAAATATTGTGCTGAGGAGGTCTCTCCTAACTTATGACCAGCTTTGCCGTTAGTCAATCAACATTAGTGTGAACACTAATTTGCTGTGAAATCAGGTTGCAAATATGAGGCATCATGCTTTATTTAGACGGTTTATAAGCGCTCTTACTCGAGGAGGTCCTGGAGGATTCCCAAGGCCTATTGAAGTGCATGCTCATGATCCTTTGCGTTACGTTGGTGATATGTTGGGATGGCTACATCAGGTCAATTTCCTCAAAATCTTTGTTCACTTCTCATTTTTTGTATCCTATTTGTAAGAATATGAAATTATTCATGTGGTAAAACCAACAAGGTTAAGCTTTTAGGTTAGTTGGTCCTCTGATATTTAACATGATATCAAAGCCAAGGTTTCAAATTCAAGCCATGGTGACCTCCAAATTTTCTCTAGCATAAAGTGGAAAAAGAAAAGAAAAAAAAGGCATATGCTAAATTTAATCCACACTACAAAACAAAGTAGCTTGCACATGAGGGGCACGTAAGAATATAAAATTATTCCTGGGCCATGGCCTACAAGCTTAAGCTTTTAGGTCAGTTGGTAATGTGGGATTTAACTCTAACTCTACTGATGGGTGGAATTTTTCTTGTAAAGGCTATTGCATCAGAAAGGGAACTGGTACTTGCACTACTTGATCCAGATGCTCTGACAGATACAGGATCAGCTGCTCGTAGATTTATGAGGTGCACTGACAGTGACAATGCAAAGTCTGAACCTGACTTCATGTTTGTTCTTGATAGAATATTTGAAGGGGCATGTCGACCATTCAAAATCAGAGTTGAACAAGTTTTGCAGTCTCAACCTAGTCTTATTGTTTCTTATAAACTGATTAATACATTGGAGTTCTATTGTTACACTGTGAGTTTCCTACATTGATGAATATAGATGACTTTCAACTATTGTATCATTTATTTCCCTTCTTTTTTGAAAAGTGCATATCCTTATGTTGAGGTAAATTGAAGCATCATTGCTTTTCAGATTTCAGACTTGTTGGGAAGGGAGACTGCTCTCTGCAATACTCTTTGGCTACTCAGAGATGCTGCCCACCAAACATTCCTTAATATTTTGAAAAATCAAGGAGATAAGCTGTTACGGTATCCTCCATTGGTTGCGGTTGATTTAACCCCACCTCAAGCTGTAAGAGAAGGAGTCACTTTGCTGGTTGAGCTTATCGAAACTTACAATGGCATGATGGTTCCAGCATCTGGACAGAAACCAGATTTTGATCCAGTGATAGCTGCTTTACTTGATCCGATTGTTCAGGTACCTTACTTAACTTTTATGTGTTTTGTGTTTAATTCTTCTGTTATTTGCTAAGAAAGAGGATATGTGATCATTTTGCTGATTCCACGTAGCCTAAACGTTTGGTCACAGCAGATAATATCCAGATCAACCGGAATCTTTGGAAGTTTGACCATATTGGCGCCATTTACCTAAGATTTGTATCATTAACGTGGGTTTTCTTTATTCGTCATGCAGTTAAGATTTTAGGCAACTTTTTTTTTTTGATCAAAATTTTAGGCAACATTTTGGGAGACCTTATTTTTAAAATGTGTAGCATGTATTTTCATTAGCAAATATTATCCTTTGGTGTGCAATGCAAATGTTGCAATTCACTAACTCCAGTCAAACTTTGTTTTCACTTACTCCAGTCAAAGTTTGGTTTTCTTAGTTATGTAACGCTAACCTTTAAGCTGAATTTAGTTGAATTTTGTTATGGTTAATTCTTGCAGATGTGTGAACAAGCAGCAGAGGCTCAGAAGTCAAAAGGAGCACTTTCAAGAAAGAGTAGAACAAGTTCTGAAATCACCCCAAACAGCAGGGAGTCTTTATCAATAGATTCAATTTTGACTAAGAACAATTTCACTCTATCTCAGGTTTGTGTACACAATCGTAACTCCATAAAAAGGTCATAATCACAAACTTCTGCATGTTTGTACGTATTCTATAGTTTGGCTTTAGCTGGACAGTTCTAATTATTTCATAACCACTCTTAAATAGTTAAATGTGTGGTTCCACTCTCACTACTCTCACTACCCTATTTTATTTGTACGAGTTCGGGTAAAGCTCACAGACAGCTGAGCTTTATTAGAACTAGTACGTTCAATTTGTATACTTTTTTTTTGAATGGCCAATTTGTATACATTTAAAATGAATCGATTGGTTCTTCAAAAAAAAAAAAAAGAATAGACCCAGCTCAATCACTTCTGTCCAAAGTATCTCATCAAGATTTTCATTCTCAATTCTAGAGGCAACTCTTCTTCCTGCCCCACCCGAAAAGTGTATGAATGATGTGCTAATACAAACTCATTTGCTTTACTTTATCCCCATTTGCCCCAACTGATGCTGCTACTTCTGAAAATTACATGTGCATTACTACTGAATGTGAAAACTTCTTGTATAAACTTGTTTAGGGACTAACACTGACACATTCTGTTCATTTCTTATATATCATACTTGAAGACGGCTGAATCCTCATCCAAAATATACCTTATCAATTGCCTGTCAGCCATTGAGCAGCCACTAGTTGGGTATGAAATTGCATCAAATTACATAAACACTCTTCACTCAATGATCGAGACTCAGCTTCGCATTCTTGTCGAAAAAGAAGTTGAGATAATCCTCAGAAGATGTGACCTTTTAAGCAAAATAAGCTACATCCGGAATTTGGATGAAGAGAAAGAACCCCAGCCTTTAGCAGAAGTGGAGGAAATGTCGCCACAAGCTCTATCAGATTGCTTAAGGTCTTTCTATGGAATGCTGACTGGAATTGAAGGTTTACTTCCAGAATTTGAGCCGTTGCAAGTCCCTCGGCTGCGTTCTGATGCATGCGACCGAGTTGCAAAGGCACTTGCAGAGGCTCATGAACTCCTTTATGGAGCTGTTGTTGACCCAAAGAACTGCTATCCTGATCCGAAGTCATTGGTAAGGCATTCACCAGAGCAGGTCAGAACCATATTGGAGATTTGAATCCTTCATATTGTGATTTAAGTGCCTCCCAATAGTTTTCTGCTTGGCACATTACCCTTTTGTGAAGACTAGTTACATAAATGTGGCTTGTACAAGTTACAGTATTCTTTCTATTTTTATGAGATTTATCTTTATATGGGATTATTTGTTGAAGTTGAGGTTTAATTTTCTAGATATTAGTTTTATTGCAACGTACCAATCTTTCTTCTAGTTGATATGGAATTAGTCTGTCAATAACTTTAGGGAACATCACTTGAAAAAATGAGCATTGCTAACAAGGACCAGTTCTTTTATATGTATTTAAAATCTGAGATAATTTTATTTAGGTCTCATTCAGATTTCATGCAGTTTTACAAAAACAGAAATATATTATCTTGGATTCCATTAAATTTGATTATTAAGTTGCTATTTTATTTTATTTTTTCAAATGTTAAAGCATTTAAAATTACTATCTTAGGATATAGAGAATAAGGGACAATTGATGTTATAATAACAATTAAAAATCTGCTTAAAATATATTTTCAATACTTAAACTTATATTTTTTGATTTAAAAAATAGCAACTTAATAGTTAAAGTTAACAAAATTCATTAAAAAGCATCCATGTGGAAAACATTTTAGGCGGGAGGAAACTAGGTGACATATTTTTGCTTTTGTGGATCTTAATGGAATTGAGAATCTACCAAAAGGGCCTGACGGAATTCCTCCTTAAAATTGTCTTCTTTAAGAAATAAGTGTTTAAATTTGTCAAAACTTTAAGAATACCTAATTTTGCTATTTGAGTTTCAGCTAAGTGCGAGCTTAGTTCATGAGGTTGATCAGGAACTTGATAATCTGCCATAAAATAGCTCTATTACTATAATTTCTTCTTGAGCAGAAGCCAAGACGCTGAGGTTTTGGTTGTCCAACAAACATCGTGTTCCTAAGATGGCACCAGTTGGAGAACGATGTAAGTAAATTTTGGATTTATCTAAACTCTTGTTTCCAAAAGAACCCTTATTATAAATATAGAGTAGAGTATGTTACATATTAAGTACTACCCTCACAAATGGGAGAGCCATTAGCAGCTAAACTCTTGTTTCATCCTATTTTGACATAGAATAGAGCTTCAACAATGAGCTTAACTTGTTTTCTAAATTTGTTTCGTCCTAATTCTGCCTTGTTTGGTTAGGGATTTTAGACAGTGATTACTTATTTGTGCTTTATTTTTTCTCTTAATGCAAAAAAGATATAGTTGTCGGTAACATCGTTATTCATACAAATATAAAGCAAAATGACAATGTGGGTTGGAATCAGGTAGGATGCTAGAATTAAAGTGTTTGGGAATTATGAATTTAAACTTGATTTGAAAGGGGAATAGGGTTGATAACCCCTCACCAAAACAAGGCTTTCAAATAAAAATCCTGGACCCAAACTCGAGGTTGAAGTGTTCACTTGAACTGATACATCGTCTGGTTTCCTTCCAATGAATCAACCTTTTGAAAAGGAAAATAGTTAGGCACTGTGATGATTAGCTGAAGAACTATCATGTCATGGCCTCTTGATTGAATTTGAATGCTACATGACCTTCAACTCATCTTTAGACTTAAACGTGGGAGCAGCCATGGCGGCTGCTGAAGCCTCCTCTCAACATCAAAGCCACTATTCCTCTCTCTGTGAGCAGTCAAGTATATGTCTTGCCTTTTGGGATTTCCCCATCCATGGCCAAATAGCTCTAGCTCTCTCAATTCACTGGAAGAAGAAAAACTACCTGCAGAATCTGAAGTATTATTATTACTATATGTTTCTGTTTTCCTCCTGCAGCTGCTTCCAGTGGCCAGCGTCAACTCGATCAGCTCTCTCTCATCCTCCATGTAAGCTTCTGCTGGAAGCTCTAAATCAAGCAGTCGTTGCGGTCTTGTCTTGTCAATGCGACTGCATACAGCCTTGTTCTCCAGGTTTTTCTGAACCCATTGTTTCTTTATCTTGTTCATCTTTATTTCTTTCATTAGATGCTTCTGCACTCGATATAGTCGATGTAGCTCATGCACCTGAAAGCAAGCAAGTACATAGAAAACGTTAAGATGTATAACAAGGTAATTTGGCATTTACTGGATAACGTTGAGTGGTAAAACTATCATTAAACAAACAAGATGAGTGCTGGAAAGGTAAAAATAAACTACGATATAAAACTAACACCACATGCGTCATGAAGTGAGATCATGAAAGGTGGAATCTTAATGTGAATCGTGACGATATTATTCAAAATTTTGAATGATAAGTAATTATGCTATACCTGCTGCCTGAAGGTGTCTTCTTGTTCGAGCATTGCTCTCTTCATTCCTTCCTTTCCATGAAGTTTGAGAAAGTTCTCCATTTTTCCTCCTAGATTTGCTTTTAGACTGCCTGTATTTTCAATACTTCCCGAGTTCAGACAGTTTCTTTTTTGAAGAGTTTGAGTTCCTCCTAAAGCCTGTCATTTTAATGATAATAATGAATCAAAGTGCATCCAAATAAATCTAGCAATGAAGATTCTGCACTAAAAATGAGAAGGCAAGAGCTATAGCATGGAGTTTAGATCCTCACTGATGAAACTTGTCAGCTGAGAATGAGCAGAATGAGATCTAGCTTCATTGAAAAGGAACCAGTCAACCTTTATCTCTTTCCTCTTCAACTCACTTGAATGAAGGGGCAGCAAGGGCTTTAAGAAAGTGCCAAAAGGCACTCATTAGTAATATTATATTGATCTGAAAGAGCACGCTGAACAAATACCAGTTCTTCAGCCTATGAGATTCTAGTGTGGGAGCTGAAAGATGCTTCAGCAGATGTAATCAAATGAAGAGAAGTCATATAAAATTACGGTTTACTTACCTGGTTTGAGTCTAACCCATAGCTAACCTAACTTGAAATGAGCCAACCCGATCCCAACCCAACTTTTTTTATTAGATTCTCCGGCCTCAGCCCAATGTGAAATAGGATTAAACTGACCCAAACTTGATCTTGATTCAATTTTTTTTTGTTCATTATCTTTTTATCCGAAGTCGATCCAATGCCTAAATGATCCGATCCTAACCCAAAAATTTTAGGGTTATGAGTTTAGACTGGACACCCCTATTTAACAATGGCTAAAGCTGCCATGGAGGTCACAATGCCTGAATCATTGCAACTAGTTATGCTGTTCAGGCTTGGTATAGCCATTGTCAGAGTGGCAGAAGATGTGAATAAGGGTTTTCTGTGTTGTGTTTTATATTGATGAGTTGGTGATGAGGGTGGAGTTGTTCAAAGTGTTCTTTTTATAGAGATTCAAACTAGTCTGTAGGGTCACCGAGGTCAGTTATATAGAAGCATTGTTTATTGGACTTAAAAAAAGAGGATCTCTCTATGTTCTTTCCTCAAACTTTGTGAGACAAAAAAAAAATGGATTAAAATATGATTTTCATGTAAAGATAAAAATTATATGTAACATTTTTTGGTCATATTTTAAAGTACTTGCAATTTGGTCCCTTGTTTTCAGAGGCCACCACTCACCACTTTGCTTCTTATGCTTTGAAAACTTCTTATATTTCTGTTCAAGCTGTAGTTTTTATGCATTACATGTAGGCTTAGAAAAATTTATTTTCAGAGTGGCTTAGAAAAATAATTTTACTTTATTTTTTATACATAATTTAATAAAAAATAATAATTTATTTTACATGCAATATAATTTTTAATCTTAAATAAATTTTATTTTATATCATAATATTAAAATAATTTTTTCTTTATTTTTAAAAATTAAAAAATATTTCTAAAATATATTTAGAAGGTTTTTTTGAGAGTTTCTTAACACTCGAAGGAGAAGTGGCTAACCCAATTCACAAGAGTTATCCACTTCTCGTAAGTTGAACATAACACAATTTTAAAAATTATCTTGAAAAAAAGTCTTGTTACATATTAATAAATTAGTTAATTATAATTTCAATTTTAATTTACTAAATTACAATTTATAAATTTTAATTTGCTAAATAAGTTAGAAGGCGTTTGATTTAATTTATTATAATATTATATGATGTTCTATATAAAAAATAATTATTTAATTTGATGTTGTTTTTACATAATATTTATATAACATATCATAGCATTGAGATAATATTGAATCAAATATTTCTTAATAAATTAAGTCCAATCTTATTAATTAATTAGTGGCCCTGTCTAGCTTTTCTTTTAAATAATCAAAATGCTTTAAAATATATAAAAAAATAATATTCATGGATGTTAATATTGTCAATCAGTTGGAAGTTGATCGACCTAAACTGTACTCAAATCAAAATTAGAATTTCAACTTAAATCTGGCCCATTTAATACGTATAAAGTACTCAACTAGAATCGATGAAACTTTGATACCCTTAATATTAATTTATTTATTGCTATCTAATTCCAAATAATTATATTTTTTTTTTATTTTTTATGTAGGGGTTGCTACTTGCTAGAATAGCAGTCAACTTCACTGGAACTATCATGGTTGTTGAACTAAAGAGGGCACAAAAATTTAGGATATTAGTTAGTAGAATTTCAATATAATAAGTTTTTCGTAACTGCCAACAATTTATAATCACACTTTCAAATAAACCATGTTGAGCTCAATTTTAAATTAAAATTTTTGATTTTTACTCAAATTCAGTCTGAGTTTCTGTTAAAATTTATTTAATTTTGATTCAATTTTTAAATTAAATTGAACTTAATTATAAAATATATTTTTTATAAAAAAATATCTGCTATGTATATTTAATACAGTAGAATATAAATATTTAAAATAATATTATAATTTTATTTTTAAATTATATATATATATATATCTGATTCGTTTGTATTTATATTAAAAAAATTTGACAAATATATATTTTTTAAAACATTTCAACACGCATGTTTGAGTAAATTTTAATTTTTACATATTAGGAGTGGACCTTCATGCTATCTTAAATGCTAAGTTGACACGAAGAGTACGATCTGGTAATATCTCATAGTAGCTCTAAAGTCACTAACATTTTAACAATTTGTACTCAATTTAATTTTCGGTTGACTCAAATTCAACATGTTCAAATAAATTTGATTTAACACATAATCAAATTAATATCTATTTTTTTGTATGTATTTAAGTTTTTTTAATATATGAATATACACATGTTGTAGACGTCATGGGTATTGAAAAGTTAAAATATAAAAATATTCAATATATATATTTTTAATTAAACTATTTTATGCATTATACAGAATATGCCAAATAAATATATAAATTTTGAAATTAAATTAAAAGTAAAGGGGTTCAAGTGTTCAACACAATAATCAACTGAAAATGTAAAGAACTTTAATTAAATTGAAGCAAATTAAAGTTACATTTAAACAATATTAATGCAAGTTAAGCAAATTTACTCAAACTCAAATGAAGATTTTAAAACTCAGTTGAGATTACTGAATTTTTCTAGCTTCGAATTTCTTTTAATGGAATAAATTCAAAAAATTTATCGAGTTTCAGTTTTGCTCAAAACTCGATAGTTTTGATATTTTCAATTTAATATGGTAGAAACTATAGGAACTCTTTTTTTTTTTTAAAAGCAATATTAATAATTTATTATTATTAAATTTAATTTTAGATTTATAAAATTTAAATAATTTATAAAAAAAACTAAAATTGTCAAAATTGATATTTTTATCAAAAATCCACTGACTCAAACTATTAACTGGTCTAACTCAAAAAAAAGGGCAGAGTGGCAGACTGAGGTGAGAGCACGCGTTGCCGGTGCAGGGAGGCGCAGGAGTACGGCGAACTGGCCCGACGCGGGCCGGCCCAGAGCCCGAGGCCCGAGGCCCGAGGAGTAAAGGAGAAATAAGGACTTGGGAGTTAGGAATGAGAATCATAGTGGAGATGACGTAAATATGCCAAAAAAAAAAAAGGTCATTTACATATATCCTCCTTAATTCATCTTGAATTATATATTAAATTCTTTATTTTTTTAATTTTACAACTTCACCCCTAAATCATCCAAAAATAACATATTTAGGTATTTCTCATAATTTTTAAAAAAAATTTTTTATTGATTATAATTATTTGAATACTTATTACTAATAATAGGTATATATAAAATATTATGAACATATACAAAATATTATGTATATACAAAATATTATTTTTGGATGATTTAAGGGGTAAAATTGTAAAATTAAAAAATAAAGAGTTTAATATGTAATTCAAGATGAATTAAGATGTATGTAAATCTCCAAAAAATAAAAGATTAATTACTTACATGCCCTCCCAGACTCTCAGTCCTATTTTTCTTCATTGTATCATTAAAAATGCTCTGCAGTCCTAAAAATTATTAATAAAATAATTAATTATAATTTCTAATTTTTTTTATTTAAATTATTCAGATTTAAATACTGATTTATTAAATAATTTAATAAATTAAAATTTTCAATTAAAAATATATAACACAGATAATTCTTTAATGGACAATTAGCACTATTGCAATTTTGTGTAAAGATGCATATTTCAATATAGAAGAAGTGATATATTTATCTTTTGTATTTTTAAAAAGCATATGAAGAATAAATACGTGAATAACTAACTCCAAGCTCGAAGCTAGCTTGAATTTGGGCTCAACTCGAGTGATTTTGATTTGAGCTTTGAGCCACAAATCGAGCTCAAGTTTTATTTAGAGTTGAGTCTGAACGAGTCGCTCGATATAAACCTAAATTAACTCGAAAAGTATTGTTTCGGTAAATACATAAAAATGTATTTTGATATGTATATATAGTTTCTATATTTTTATAAATTTTATATATGTTTTTAATACAACAACAACAACAACCAAGCCTTAATTTCACTAGGTAGGGTCCACTATATGAATTCTTTGTTTTCATTGTGCTCTATCGGTTATCAAATTCTCATCTAAGTCTAAGTAACTAATATCACTCCTTATAGCTTCTTGCTATGTCTTCTTTGGTCTCCCTTTTCCTCTTTGTACATGGGCAAAATTCAATAACTCAATTTTTCTAACTGGAGCTTCAATCGGCCTACGATTTATATGTCCAAATCATCTAAGTCGACTTTCTCTAAGTTTATCCTCAATTGGTGCATACTCATTTTTCATTCTATCCTTTTGTGTATATCCAGACATTCACCTTAACATTTTCATTACTGCAATATTTATTTTATTTGTATGTTTTCACTTTGCAGGCCAGCATTCAGCACTATATATCATTGCTGGTCTTACTACAGTTTTATAAAATTTACCCTTGATACTGGATGAAATTTTTCTATTGAACAACACACCAGAATCATTTTTCCATTTTACCCATCCTGCTTATATGTTTTTAATAATTATGCAAATTTAATCAATTTCAAGCCAACTCAGATTAAATTTTAAGTCAACTCAAGCTCGAATAATTTCAAGTACGAACCAAGTTCGAGCTGAGTTGAACTCAAAAATGAATGCAAAACAATCGGTGGCTCCGCTAACTCTTGTGGGTATAAGCCGAACAATGCGTAAGTGCATCACTCTTCAAACTAGTGCCATCTTGATTAGGAATACTTTTATGCTTGTGCTTGAGAAGAGATTATAGGGATATCAAATTCTTCATCAATCTCGTGAGCTAATCACTTATTTAGCTCAAGCTCAAATAGCAAAATTAGGTACTCTCAAAATTTTGCATAATTTGTTAAACAAATTTAAACACTTTTCTCTTAAATAAGAAATTTTTAACAGGGTAATTCTATCTGAACCCTTCAAGTAGTCCCTCAATTCCACTCAAGTCAACAAAAATGGAAACATATTATGAAAGTCTTGCCCTCTCCCACAAGCTGTTTTCTTCATCGAGACTTTTTTAAGAATTTTGTTTAAGTTTATTATTTAATAAAACTAAATATACTTATTTAAATAGTTTCAATTACTATGATAAACTCAAATTTTCTTTCTTCTTTATAACTAAGCTTGCATTGATAGCAAATTTCAATTCTTAAATATGTTGTTTTGATTTTCTAAATAACAACTTAAACAGAATCTATTAAAAAGGATCCAAGTGAAAATAATTTTTGGTAGGAGGAACACAAATGATATATATTTTTTGTTGACTTGTATGGAATCGGATATCTATTTATGGGCTAAGATTAAATTATTCTCATCCTATATATATATATATGCTCGATTAGAAAATAAGATTAAAATTTATGCTTGATTCAACTCAAAAATTGATTCAAAATCTATTAGATTTAGTCAACTAAAAGTATGCTCGACTTGAACTCGAAAAATTCATATTTGAATTGAGGCTAACTCACTTGCACTCACTTCATTGTTAGCCTTAGTATAGGAATCTGAATAGGAGATTTAAATTAGAAATTCAGCAATGATTTCTCTTAGTTTTTTTTCTCGTAATTGGCCATGAAGGTGATCTTGTATAAATCTCGAGGTGACCATATGAGGCTTGAGGAGTGATTGGATCATCCAATTTAGAAAAAAAAAAAAAGCAAAATCTATTTTTTATTCTACGCAAGGTCGAGAATCCGATGATTAATTAGTGTATAATTATCTCTCTATACGTGTTCTCTACTTAGTTTAATTTCTTAAGGGATCTCCTTGTAGGTGTAAGAAGTTCTCTTTGAACTATCTAATTTTAGCATTCTTACAATTATATTATTATTTTACTATCTATATTTCTCATATTTATCAATAAGATTTATTTTGCTATCTATAATCTAGCAAAATGAGTTTTTTCAACTATTGTTTCGTGATAATATACATCAGGATATTTGATTTGGTCGAACCAAAAAATTTGACATACTTAGTTAATTCAGATATTTTGAGACATCTTCATTCAGAATGGACATATCAAAGTGCCCCTAGTTGGAGATAATACAAATATGTTTCTTTGATAGAAGCCAGTTGTTGAAGTACAAAAAGATTATATTTACTCAAGCAGTTACATCCGAGGGTTGATGCCTTACGAAGTATATGTTGGATTTGGTGCATCTGTAAGTCTTGAGAAATCTATTGGTCTAACGAGAAAGATCGATAGTTTGACCTTGTGTCATCTCTACTCACGAATTGAATCAGAGGGTAAAAGCTGAGACTGAGCATATAAAATCTGATGTTAATACAGTCATACCTACTTTTAAATCCTAGAACTCTAGGGCCTTATATGTAAAAGGGCCACCCATAATTAGTGCCCCGCGCCCGCGTGCGCGCCCCCACCACGTCGGGCCCCTGTGCGTCCTCTCGGCCAAGCAGAATTTCTCTCTCAGCTTAGCATGCGCACACTTTTGCCTAAAAAACAAGACACTGCTACATTAAAATCTGGGTAAATTATATTCAGGCCTCTACTTTTTATGATATCATTCAGATAAGTACATATTTTATGAACCATTTTACTTGAGTCCCCCATATTTCTCATTTTAATGTGTTATTTTTTTCATAATATAATGTAAAATACACATTATCTTCAATTAAATCTCTTTTCTTCCTCTCCCTCCATTCAGGTCTTTTCATGACATTTATTTTTTTTCTTTTTAATTCTGTCAATCTCATTCTGTTTGTTATCTTCATTCATCGAGCTTTATTTTATTTTTACCCGTTAATAATTATGTCAAAAAAAGATAAAAAAAAAAAAAGAAAAAAAAGATAGAAAACTAATTGAAGATAGTTATAGAAAATCAGTGAAAGAGAATAGAATTGTTTTCTTGATTTTTTTTTTGATAGAATTAGTTTTCTTGAAATTTAATTGTATGCTTTCGTTAAGGTTAAATTGAGAACAATTAAATTACAAACATAAACCATTTAAAGGATATCATAGAAACATATTCGCAAATTTTAGGGGTAAAATAAAAACAAAGTTGAATTTTAGAAGTGTCATGCATAAATTTTCCAAAAAATTTAGTATATGCAATATTGGCCCAAATTATTTGGGCCAAGATAAGCCCATAGACTGTTAGCCCATTAAAGAATAATTGTAAGGTACGATATGTTACGTAGAGCCTAAAATATGCTACGTTGATAGATTTCAGTGCTCGCAAAAATGGTCTTACGTAACAGATTTTGGCCTTACATAGCACAAATATTCGCATATGACCCAACACAGCATAAATATAATCACACTAGATCTTTCGTATTTCATTCATAAATGTGCCGAATATTTTTATAAATATATCATGTGCAGCAATAAAATGCCCCTATATTGTTTATTTTACGGCTTACATACAAACAACTTTATGTAGCAAATAAATGCGATTAAGTAACATAAAAATGGCTCTTCATTGAGAAACAATATGTTTTTTTTTTCCACATACTCGCGGGTCTCACCACTTCACGCATTGCATGTGATTCACCTCTAAACATCTGACCTAGCACTCTCTCCCTCCACGAAGGCACCGTGTTAGAGATAGTTTGATTGATTAAAAATAAGAAAATAATATGGTAGAGATTAAAACAAATATAAATAAATTAAGATGCTTGATGATATTAAAATAAAAATAAGGCTCTGTTTGGTAATAAGAAAAAAAAAGATTTAGTTGGAATTTTTAGTTATTTTTGAAAAATGTGTATGATGTGAAATAAAGTAAGTTGATTATATTAAAAATTATGTAGGATGTGAAATAAAGTTGATTGATTTATTGAGAATTATATTGTATGTGAAATAAAGTGATTGTTTAATGTTGGAATTTGTGTGAGATGAGATATCAAATAATTTTTTTAAAATAAATTTAAGATTTTGATCATGGGTAATTTTAGCCATGATTTTTAGTCCATTGTCAAACTGGGCCTAAGACTACTTTTTTCTAGAAGTGAGAAATAGGGAATTCACTATATAAATAATTGACGAAGAAAAGTGTTTGACTGAAATTAAGCGTTGTATTTTGGAAGAAGATCTTGTCTAATGTAATCCTGCAAGAAAAAGAGAAAAAAATAATTAAAAAAGCAATTAAAATGAAAGCGCATAATTTACATAATTCGGTGAGATTTTTCTACGTACATAAGCTAAGCCAATTAAATTAACTTCATTAGGTCAAAAGAGTGTTCATCAAAGGCAATTACAACTTTACAAGTGTGATATTATAGAAGAAGGGGGATTGGACGGTAGATCAGAGCTCTTTTGGAGGGTTACATGCCACGTGTCATCAATCGGATAAAGTAAATTTGAACAATTTTGAATATGCCCTGGCAAGGTTAATAAGAGAATATTCGATTCGGTTTTTTTCATTAGAAAAATTTAGCAAAAATTACAAAGGTAACTTTTTAAAATTACCTTTAATGCATATAAAAATTTGATAAAAATAATAAAAATTTGATAAAAATAATCTTATCTTACTTGTGCATAAATGTGTCAAATCTAATAATAATAAAACTTTAATGGGCATAATCCTTGAAAAAATAATTACCTTTGTTAAAGATTAATATTTATATCTATTATTCTTTAAATTTGCTTCTACCACCATCAAAAAATTTATTAATTACATGTTTTAAAAATTTTGTTTGAGATGAAAGATAATAAATATTCTATCTTTAGAATTATATATAAATGTAAATATTCGTGACTAAAGAATTAAATGAGCAATAAAAATATTTATGTGAAGGATATTTTAAATACGTAAATTTATATATTTCAGCATTAAAGATAAAATATTATATATATCACACTAAAATTTTACAAAATTATAGATTTTAGATTATTTTTTGATAAAATCATACTATAATTTATAATCTAAAATATTAATTCCAATGCCCTCTACAAACTAAACCCAAATTTTTGAATCTTAAACTTTGATAATATACTCTAAATATTATTTATTTTATAGATTAGTTATATATAAAATTTACTTTAAACTCAATTTAGTGAAAAAAAAATTATATTATGAACTTATAAATTATATGTAATAGAATAAGATTCATAAAATAAAAACAGTAATTTAATTTATAATTTTTTTAAAAAAATATTATGTGAAATATATAATTTTGTAAGATTTTATTATGATATATATAATATTTTATTTTTAATGATAAAATATATAATTTTTTATAATTAAAATGTTATTAATGTAAATCTTCCTATGATAAATTTAAATTTCAAAAAATTAAATTTAGTAAAATAATAACAAGGCCACATAGGCTGATAAAAAAAAAAAAAGCAAAGCCACGTAGGAAAAAAGATCATCTGGTAAATCCATAAGATTGGAACACTTTAGGGCTGCCTACGTGGCCATGGGCCCGACAAATTGCTGACGTGGCATGGACCACTCTTTGATTGCATGCAACGGAGGTTATGCTAATTAACTTTTTTTTGCCACATATCACACTTATTAATTATTATATGGCTTTTTTACATTGAAATGCTTATATTTTAATCGCATTTGTTTTCAATGTTTTTAAGGTCTACATATAAAAAATTAAAAATAACAATAATCACAAATAAGATTTTTTTTTTTTTTTGATAAGAGCAAACAAGATTGTTAACACTTTAAATAACAATGATCATAATCTTTTAGAGTATATTGACATGAAACTTTTTGACAGCTTCATAAATTGCAGACATTGTGATAATTTTTCAATCTGTTCAAATATCTCGTTTTAATTTTTTTTAACGACTTACAAGAGCATTATAAAATAAAACTTTTCTTATTCATTAATTACTTCAATTAATCGAGTTCTTACAATATAAAAATAAATTAAAAAGCATTATCATCTTGTATGTGGCATAATAATTAAGCAACATTACCCTTTTGAAACTAAATCAATGTAACGAAAGACAAAAGAAGAAACTACTAAGTTCCTCACAATCTGATTTTTATTTTAAAGACGGTGTAAAGAATGAAATAGCATAAAGAGCCAAATAATCAAAAGTGTCAAATGCAAACAGTTGAAAGCCAATACCATAAGGTCGACAAACAACAAAGTATTTGCCTACTTTCCGAGCAGTAGCACAACAAGCAACCTCCCCAGGAGGAACACTATTCAGAACAGTAACAGCAACAGATGCCAAAAGTGAAATGCTTGGACATTCAAGTAGAGGTTGACACCCTTAAACCAATTATAAATCAAAATATCAACTGAATGCACGGAGTCAAACTCAAATACTAGAAAAGTCAAAGAAACTTCACAACGGCATCGCACACCGCAATGTCCAAAAATATCAACCAGTGCATTACATACCTGCATCATATTGAAATGCATAATTAGAACGAGATATACAATGCACAACATGGTCTTCCCAAATATGTAAGACTTTGATGACATAAAGGATAATATTGATCACTGTTATAAGTGAGCGGAAAATAGTACGATACTCAACTGCAAAAAAAACTAATCATAATCAAGCAATAATATGACTGACAAGAAATTCTGAGTATGATCAACGATCAAACATTCAAGCATTAATATAAAATGTGATAAAAGCATTGGATGGGAACCAACCTAAAATTATTTTAATGAATAACAGTGATAAAAGACATAAAAATTTCAAATTTCATTTTTACCTTCTATATATTCTTTTGATCAAATCTTTCTTGTAATAATTTTGCTCAAAAATTAAAAATTGCACAAAAATTAAATTTAATTTTGAATCAAATCGAGCTCAACTAAATCTAAATAAGCCAATTAACAAGTTATTTTTATGGCTCAAAATTTTTATCAATTAAAAAACACATTATATTATTTATATATTTATATGTATAATTTAATTTGCATATTAGGTTTTACAATAATTTAATGAAAAACTTCATTAGAATTTTCTTCGTAAACTAAACTTATTTAAATCAAATAGTCATAATTTAAATTGATTAAATAAATAATATATTTACATGTAAGATTTAGCTAAAAGATAAAAATTCAATTGAAAATTGAATTACCTTTAATTCGATCAATAACAAATGAATCAAATTAAGTTTGAACTGAGATCATATTATACAAATTTTATATATTTTTTAGATTGTTCTAAAATCGAATAAAAAATTTTTAATTAAATTTTAGGTCGACCTAGGTTGGATTGTTAACGGTCGAACTTCTATATGCTTATCTTCTCTGACAAGGGAAATAAGAGAAATGAAATAAAATAAAAAAGAGAAATTTTCAAAAACAGAAAAATTCAGAGGTCGCACGGCTGGTTTGACGGGGAGATCTAACGGCGTGGCCACGTGGAAGGCGAACCGCTTCTAAGCGCGCTGCGTCACGCAGCCTTGGGTAAATGGCAACAGCCTGCGACCGCCGCGTGGCGGTTTCTCCGGTTTGCAGACTCCCCAGGTCACCGACTTTTATGTCTTCCGAGCTCCATTGACAGAGCACGAGCTCGTGGCGAAGAAGAGCCAAGAGGATCAGCGTAGAAGACGACATAGAGATCGATCGATCGATCCTATGGAGGTCTGGTGGGATAGAATGATATTCTCGATGAAGCGCTTTTGGATCCGGATGGCCGCACGCCTCGGATTGCCGAAGACCGGTAAGTCGCGAGAAGAAATTAGGGTTTGGGATTTTTGTCTTCAGTTTATTGTTCTGCTTTTGGGGGCTGGGAAGGCTGAGGCGATTTCTCTGTTGTTAATTGATTTTAGGGCTGGGGAGGTTGAGGCAGGAGGTGCGCACTTGTGAGTACGAGGACGTGCACGTGATGTGGGAGATGCTGCGGAGGACGGACACGAAGATCGGGATGTACCCGCCGTTGGATCACCGCCGGCAGCCCAAGCGCCGGGACTGGGCGATTCACAACCTGTGCAACAGCTTCTGACCGCCTGCGATGAAATCAGAGTCAATCTCTCGCTCGCTCTCGGTAGAAGATGGGGTCTCGCTCTCTCTCTAGAAATGGGATCAGAGTACTTTGTCATCTCTCTCTCTCTCTCTCTCTCTCTCTCTCTCGTATATGGTTTCTGATGAAGCCATGCAATCTCTCTTGCGCTCTCCTTCTCTCTCTTTCGCTCTCTCTAGAAGATGGGGTTCTAAGGAGTTAGGTGATGTAGCGCGTGTTGCCTAGAAATAAAGAGCACGTGAAACGGGATCGCTTGCCCTAGTTCTAAAACTGAGCTGATGAAATCCATCATCCTATGCAAAAAAAAAAAAAAAAAAAAAACCATCATCGTATGCAGTAAATATTTCATTTTAATCACTGAAATCACAATTTTTGCGCGCATGAAATTCTAAATTCAAAAATATAAGCATTATCATTTTAGTATTACATCATCTATTTTATATGTGTATTTTTTTAATTAATAAATATATAATTTTATAAAAAATTAATTATATATATATATTATTAAATTAAATAATTACTATTTTAAAATAATATTATATATAACATTGAACTAAATGCCTCTCCAATTTGATTATGTATCATGTTAGGTAACACGATTTATGGATGGATTCTAATTTCATAAAATATGCTTTCATTGTGCTTAATAGAATTGAGATTAATTAAATTTGTTTTAGGTAATTTTAAATATTTATAATTAATTTTTAGGCCCTGTTTGGCGCGAGGACCAAAACAGGATCAAAATGATACCAATTTAAAAAAAACAATAATAATAATAAATAAATTTTTTAAATAATTCTACACAAATTTAAATATAAAAAATATTATTTTATTTTACATACTCAATAATTTAAAATAAAAATATCAATTTTATTTCACATTCTAGACCAAAATATTTAAATCGAGTATTTTGATCTAAGATGTAAAATAAAATTTATATTTTTATTAAAAATTATTAGATATGTGAAGTAAAATATTATTTTTTATATTAAATTTGTGTAAAATAATTAAAATAATTTATTTATTATTATTTATATTTTAAATTAGTACTATTTTAGTCCTGTTTTGATCCTCGCTAGTCAAAAAATAAATGGTTGAGATGTTAGTTAAATCTTTAAATTGAAGTTTTAAATTTTAGAATCTAAGCGAAACCAAACTGAGGGGAAAGAAGTGAAGAAGCTCTTCTTAAGATTCCATTGAGCTTGTGTCTGATTAGAACAGGCATGCTTCGTGATTATTTTGTTTACCAAATAATAAATTAAATTTCAAAAAATCCTAAAGCTATACATTGCAGGCAACTAAATAAATAAAGTTTTAATAGCATTTTTATGCATTGCGTATGAATTTTAATCCAAAATCCATTGCTGTTTGATAATCACAATGAAGTGGTTTCATCTTCTTTTTAGGTCGATTAACTGTGAATCTGCCAAATAATTTTTTAGCAAATAAATACAAATCTTCAAAAGATGATTTAAAACTAACTATTACAAGCTTATTTGGATATAAAATCACATTATCATTAAATATAAAAATTATGATATTTAAAGATGAAATAAAAAAATAAATATTAAAAAAAAATCTATTATATGTTTTCAAGTTGTTCCACTTTTTTCAAAATGGTTTTACTTATTTTGAAGTAGGCCAATAAAATTTTTAATATGAATCAATTTTACCACCTACAAGGGAGAGTTTGTGGCAAAAGGTCAAATTGATAATTATTGGAAATATGAAGATTTGAACACATACACGCCATAAAAATCTTCTCTATTTATGCCCAAATTTATTCTGAAAATATTTACTTCTTTTTCTCCACTGTAATATTTACTCCCACACATGCAAGGCAAAAAGAGAGCTATTAAGTGAGAATAGCTTTCAGGGATGATTCATTTAAACTGAAAATACAATGTTTTGGTTGGTTTGAATGTAAATAATAAATTTTTTATGATGTGTCTGTAAATTTTCCTAGATTTTAAGGCCACCTTTTGCATAAATAGCTCATTCTAACATAATAATAGGCCTCGTTTGGTTCAAAAAAATTTCTAGCGCAATATAAATTTTAATTATAAAAATCAATTTTATTGTGCACCCAACAAAATACGAATATTAAAATTAACTTTATTTCATATTTTACACACTTCTTAATATTAAACTAAGAAGGCATTTGGTTCATTATTTTCTTGATGTTATTTCATGTAATCTAGATATCATGACATATAGATGTCTTTTAATTAATAATTTCATAATTTTATGGAAGATTATTTATATCATTAAACCAAACAATTACTTTCTCTAAATAACATGATATAACACCAATATACCATTGAACCAAAACGACCCCTAATTTTTTTTTGCATTAAACTCATAAGATAAATTTTTTTTTATTCAAAATTTAACCCTCGAACTAAACGGAGCCGTACAATCTCCAGAATCTATGACCCAATCTCTTTGTTAATTTGTCCGATCATGCATTTCAATTTGAGAAGGTAATAAAAGAGCTCATTGAAGAGAATCCACATCCAAGATCCTCAGCAAATATAGTAAAGCAAAGTGATAGGTTACCAACCAATCAATTTGGGCCACGTTTGATGAATGTCCTGTGCTTGATGGCAACCTCCATTGAAGTTGGAATCATACCAGCGCTCTTTCTCATTAATAAGCAAAGAAATATATGACCTTGAAGGCAAGCTGAGCTGTCACCAGCAACCAATCATTCTAGCCCACGTTGAGTTCCCTGCACATTTTCAACCAATCATTCTAGTTTGTTTGCAGCAATAAGCCAAGAAACTCACAAGAAAATAAGGTCAATAATAGCAAGCAAACACAAGAGCTTCACTGTAAACTCAAGTGTTTGAAAATTTGGGAGAAGGTGCATCTGAAATTGTCAAGCAAAAGTGAACAACACCGGAAGAGTACGATCAATCCGAAATATCGACCAAAGACGGCAGCCGTCTAACTGAAATGCCCATTGTTGAGAGGAGAATACGAGTTTTCATCTGAAGAGAAATTTTGTTAACGGTAGTCTTAATCGCAACCATCTAGATAACAAAATTGACAAATATAGCAATTCAGCAATAACAACAATAAAAATGACTAACCCGAACTACTTGGCTTTGTTCATATGAATTTCTCCTCTATATTCAGCAATATGCACGAAGTAATGCTCTCCTCCGCCAGATCAGATGATAGCGAGGTTAACTAAAACCAAGTTAAAGTTGACAAGTCACATCCTACTTAAATCCCAAAATTAAAATTATTTATATTTTCATCCTATAAAAATTCTAAAATAAAAAACTAATTTTATTTATATCTTACATGCATCCCAATATGATGTCTATAAGTTATATCCCACACTCTTTTCAGGATGAAGCGTAATTTTATTTCCTATCTTACACATACTAGAAACAAAAAAACCATACTTGAATTTAAATTTAAACCAGCAAAACATCAAGAACGAAGTGATAATCCATCTCAATATGTTTTTTCATGGAAAATAAGGTAGCTGGCAATATAGATCGCAGATTGATTATCAAAATATATGCTCATAGATTTAGTTGATCTAGTGCCAGAGCCTTAATACATATCATCCTACATGTGTGAGCCATAACCATATATTTTGCTTCTGCCATTCAACCAAAACACCACATTTTGATTCTCACTCTTCCATGTAACCACGTTGCCACCAACATAGGTATAAAACTAGGAGTGCACCTATGAGAATATGATTACTAGCAAACCCAGATAACAGAATTTTGAAAAGGCTTATACGTATAGGTGCCATTTTTCTTATATAGCAGGTATTTTCCAAGAGACTTGAAGTAATGTAAGATTCTCAATGCAAACATTCCAATAGCACCTCTGTTTTTAACATAAATTGGCTAACCACACCAACAGTGAATGGGATATTTGGTATGATGCTAATAAAATAGATATTTTTTTGAACAAATCTCAAATAACAAGCACAAACATTAAAATCTTCACCACTGTCATCAATTTCAGATAGTGGCTAAAGCTTAGGAGTTCCATGAGTTTTCATCCCAACAAACCAGCTTCATAAAAAAAAAATCAGTAGTATTTCGAAAAAAAAAATAAAGAAAATCAGTAGCATACTTCCTGTGCAGACAAGTACAAGAGAAAACCTCTAGACCTATAAGCAAAATCAATTCCCCAAAAATTTCTAGGATGTCCTAGATCTTTACTTACAATGTAATTCTATAAAAGTCTCTTAATTTTGGCAATACTGTCCCTATCATTCCCCATTAGCAAGATATCATGAACATAGAAAGCTATGATAATCACCCCTGATGATGTCAATGAACATAGCCATGTGATCTGCAAAATCTTAAACCAAAGTGCTGAACAATTTTACATAGTTTCTCAAAGCAAGCACGAAGACTCTACTTGAGGCCATACATGGCTTTGTTTTGCACACTATTCTCCCCTTGAGCAACAAAATGTAGAGGTTGCCCTATACATGGACTCTGTTGGATCCCCATAGAGGAAGACATTCTTCATAAATTCACAACTAAAGAGAAGATGTTCTAAGAAAAATGAGCCGTGTAATAGGAAAATACATCTCAAAGTAATTGGCTCCATACTCTGAGTATAACCTTTAGCAACAAGATGGGCCTTTGTATATTTCAATTGAGCCATGAAGGTGATATTTAACAATAAGCACTCGTCAGCATGCTGCGAGATGAACTCCAAGAGGCACTGGTGCAAATTCCTAAGTGATGATCATGAAAGCACATATCTCAACATTCATAGCTTGTTCATACCCGACATATCCTAGGAATTGAAATTGATAACAAGGACAAGACTAAGGAGCGAAATGAAGGTCAGAGACAATGGGCAAGGCAAGGTATAAAGACGGAGCAAGTGGAATTGGATTTCCAAACAAATTGGAAACTGGTGTGTGAGTAGCATCGGGAAGAACCAATTTATCATTTCCGTGATACACTAGTAATAGTGGTAGTGCAACTATAGATGGAGACTCTGGTAGGAGGGGTGGTGCTATCACAGGAAGATGTGACACATATACAAAGGTAGATGATAGAGATGAGGAAAATAGAAAATACAAAAGTCTATTAAAGAAGGTGACATTAATAGACAAAATAATGAGTGGTAGGATCATAATATCGACACGTTGTTTGAGTGCAAGGGCACCCAAGGAAGATGCACCAAATAGATTCAAAGGACAACTTATTGTGAGTTGTACCTAATGTTAGCATTATGACAAATTTCCAATAGAAATTTCATCTAATGCTAAAAGTGTAAAATGTTAAAAGGAGCACTTAAAAATGTGAAATCTTGCATTATACGAAAAAGAGATTTTAAAGAATAACAAAGCAAAAGAGTAATACAATACAAATAACGGCATTCTTACATTTAGTTTGGTGCTTCCAATCAAGCCATCACTCAAGAGAGACAGAATGATGTGAATATCACCACGCTTCAGCAGGAATCAAACATACTAGTGAACTCCATGATGAGGCAAGTAATAACTGCAAAAAGCTGTAGCAAAAAATTGCCAAGGACTTTTGTACCTTTATCAAGTCTATCCACTCTTACACTTAATCTCATATTTGGAAATTTTCAACAAAAGAAAATCTCAAGCCTTAACAAACCATTACCATACTTCTCAAAGATATTCTTTATGATAACAATACGAGGCAAAAGTCAGATACAAGCTAGTCCATGTTATTAGGGGAAAAAAAGTAAATAAATAAGACAGAAATAAACACAAAATTATTATATACATAGCATAATGGTGTTAGGGCCAACAGATATGTAATTTTGCATGGAAGAAGACTATTCGTTGTACCAAAACATTGAAATGACATCACACAAAAAGCTACTAATTTTAAACTCCTTTAAATAACTAACAAGTACAATACCACAAATTACATGAAAATAGACAGTATAGATTGTTCTAGTAAAAGAAATACCACAAACTAACACTAAATTCAGCCATCAAAACATTTTAAAAAGGAAAATGATATTTAGCCCAAGACACTTTAGGACCTTTGAATAATGCTTTTGTCCAACAAATGAGTGCATTACTCATTTGTTCATATCCAAGACCAAAATGATAATTAAAAAAATAACAATAATAATAAATAAATTTTATTACATCCTATATAAACTCTAATATAAAAAAAAAATTATTTTATATACTCAATCATTTTCAATAAAACTATCAACTTTATTTCACATCCTTAATGAATAAAATATTTTGATCTAGAATTTAAAATAAAGTTAATTTTTATTGAAAATAATTGAGTACATAAATAAAATAATTTTTTTTATATTGGAGTTTATGCAAGATGTAATAAAAACTTATTTATGAATATTATTGTTATTTTTTTTAATCGAGTACCATTTTTATCTTGAGCAGGACCAAAATGATCCTAAAGCCAAACAGACCCTAAAAGTCCTAGAAGTCTTTTGTTCATTTTTCCTAAGGCTTGAAAATTGGCAATCTGGCATGATAAATTTTCACCCACAAGATTCATCCACATAACCCTCCCTTCAAGAAGAATAGATAAAATGGTAGATTACTTGCACGTTTTTGAAGCATTTGGTTTCCCCTAACTTAATACTACTGATATAAGTAGCAGAGTTCTTAACAAGCCCCAGTGGAAATTCAGAGATAATAAATTTAAGGTAAACATCATATAGGTCTTTGAGGTTAGAAGGTAATATCAAATAAGTCATTGATTTTCAAAAACTAACATATGGGTCCACACATTTATATTTTAAACTCCAAATATAATTGAAAAGATTATTTTACCCTTTACATTCTGATGTCACTCCTTTCTCCCTCCCAACCTCTGCCACCACCGACTGGTTGCCTCCATAGGCCGAAAGAGAGAGAAAGGGGGGAAGGGAAATGGGGGAGGGAGAGTGAGGCTGAAGGCTTGCTTTGAAGACAAAATCCATAAGTAGCTGCGAGTTTAGGACATAAAAAAGTATGGTAGGTGGGGAAATGAAGTAGAGAGAAAGGAAGAAAATGTGGGTAGTGACAGCCTCGTCTTCCCTTTAAGTGCAAGGATTTCCTGCAACATATTTTACTTGCATATGAGGAGAGAGGGGAGAGGGGGGAGGGACAATGAGGCAACGACGAGGGTGAAGATGTGGAGTGGTGGCAAACCGACAGAAACACTTAACTTTGAACCAAAAATGCATAGAAGAAATAGGGAGAAATGAGAGAGAGAGGAGAAATAGTAAAGGTAATTAAGTAATTCTTTAATAAAAGTTCTTAAAAAATCATATTATAACACAAAGTTGGAAGAATCCGCTCAAAAAAATTCGCATGATATATTTAAATTGACCTCAGAGACTAGCTTGAAAATATTAACGAAGCTCAAGAACCTAGATGCTATTTTTTTTAAATTGTGAACTTATTTAATATTACCCTCTGATCCCAGAACCTGCATGATATTTGCCAATTAATTTATTATAGCTCAATTGAAATACAGCCAAATTCAACTGAAAATAGCACTTTTCTTGTTAGGGTGAGGCTCAGGAAAAAATAATTGAAACTAAAAGGGGTTTTTACATACAGGACATAAAATTTACATGAAATTACGCATTTCACTATCAATTCGTAAATATTATCACCATCACACCATATTCATTTAAATTTTACGCATTTCACATATTTTACATATTTCATATACTTTATAATATTATATGTAAATTAAAATGCATAAATTCATTAATATTTAAATTCTAATATATATTTTTATTTTTTACTGTAAACACATCAATTTTCTTACTTCAATTAAAAATTATAGTCATGTGGATTTAAATTCGGCACCCTAATTGAAAATTTTAAATAGGATAAATAAATTAAAATACATAAATTCATAAATATTTAAATTGTTATTTATATAAATTAATTTATTTATAATATTTAATTAATATATTAATAATATAGTTAAGATTAAGGCCAATTTAGAAATGTGAAGTTCACCATCAAAGAATATGGTGTAAAATATGTGAAATGCGCAAAATTTAAATGAATATGGTGTGATAGTAGTAATATTTATGAATTGATGGTGAAATGCGTAATTTCGTGTAAATTTTATTTCCTGTATGTAAAAACCCCAAACTAAAATTATTCCAATGATCACACAAAATATGCAAATTTGAATATTTTTACAATGTGATTCAAACATGAAGAAATTTACTTCATTGAAAAATGAAAAATTCTTGCTCCCAAATTCATATTACCCTAGCAATTTTGCGTAACCAACAACCATATGACGCTATATTCTTTGAATAATGATTATCATCATTAATCAATTACTTTTGGGCCATACTTCTATCTTAAAATTTTCAAGTTAATCATTTCTCCACTTAATAGGTATATTATATACCCATTAGCCACTTGGTTCTGTTTCCTTTCATAGACTTTATCTTCAAAATGTACTACTCCAACAGTCAAAATCAATGTCTGAGTTAGTATTACCAAACAGAAAGGAAACAAAAGTATTAGCAAATTAGCAATTTCCCATAGTACAGTCTACCAAAAACAGAGCTTACTGTTTTTATGCAAGTACACAGGCTCTTCAAAAGAGTACTGCTTTAACCTTCAACAAAAACGAGTACAGCTTTACTTTGTTCATCAAGTTGTTCCATTTACAAGGTTTCTAATGCTCACAGCTCACACTAACAAAAGAAAGTCCATGAGACCATGGTTATTTGAAATTCTATCAAGTCAAAATTACAAGAACAATAACATGTCAAGCAAGGAATTGCAAGGCTAAAATGACAAATTAATTATTTTTTTTTTTTTTGATGGAAAACAAATCAAAATTTTGAGGTGATAAAATCTGTAAGAATTACTTCATTTACAAGCTGCTGGCATACCATAGAAGGGGACAAAGAAAGTTAAAATAAACTGAACCAACTTTAATCTTTAGGTTGATTGACTGCAGTATAATCTCGTTGAAGAATGTAAACATGTATTGGCTCAGCTCACACAAAGACAACCATCAGCTGGTCTTAACTCTTTGCTGCAATTTAATTAAAGTTTATTCTCCATACATGCAAGGATGAATATTCTGAAGCTTGAAATTAATGCGACTTCAACTATTTTGATGATACTTATGGTGATTCTGGATAGTCAGCATAGAAAATTGCTTCTGCTGGTCACCAAAGACTCAAAGAGTAAATACTCTAGCCTTCTTTAGAAGATTTGGCATTATAGACAGGGGGAAGAACCATGTAGAAACCAGCATTTAATCATTTGACGAACATCTAACTATCTTATCAAGTTGAAAAGACCTTCCAACACCAAGTAACTGCGGATTTAATTGCATGGCGACTTTAAAATCAACAAGAGTTGCAGAATAACACTGATTTGATCTCCGTGCATCTTCCTCAGGCCATGAACCATTAATTCCATGTTGAAACCTCTCATTTGCCCGGCTCAAACTCTTCTTGCCACTCCTTGCCCTTGCTAGGTCCAAACATGGTTTGATCACACTCTTTAGATATGCATCTAAAGCATGATTTAACAAATTAGCATAATCAACTGACAAGCAAAGACCATCAGATTGCAACTTATGCTCCAAGTGCTTCTTCAAAGAATCCATATCCGGCAACATGGAGCTGATTCCGCAGCACTCCCGCATTTCTGGCTTAGGAAGACGTAGAAGTGACGCATAACAACTGCGAAGAGATCTATGATTGAAGCCAGAGGCAGTCAAGCCTATACCTAAGGGTGCTCTCAAAGGGCTTCTACTTTGAACACTAGGACTACCTCTTACCTGTTCTACCTCTTCTCCATCTTCAACAGATGCAACTTCCAAAAATACTTTGCTCCCAATAGATATCACTTCCGGACCACATTGCTGAGACCTTTGCACATCATATGAATTTGCAACTTCAGTCACATTGCCAGAAGGCAACTTTGCAAGTGGTCCAAGAGGGCTCTGATGATCATTAAACCTGAGATCATGGCTGGTATTGGACCAAGGCCTCCCCTTTCGAGGTGATAAAGGGAAAATGTCACCAAGCTTCTCATTTGATGATTTACTATTCCGAGAATGACCAGTTGCTGCCTGTCTACTGGGAGGGCCATGAGAGAAACAAGCATTGCTGAGTATTGATCGGATGAAGAAGTTATGCAAGTGGATATTTTCCTTCCCCAAGACATGGTAGCATAATTTCTCGAACTCCATCCTGCTAAGCTTCAAATTGAGAAATCTATTTAAATTAAAGAAGTACTTTTCGGCTTTCTGGCGACCTAATTTTTTGAATATATGCGATTTAAGGCCCAATGTGTCGACTCGGGGGAGCTGCCTCTGCAGAGGCATATTCACGTCCAAAATTCTCTAGAACGAAGTCCGGTGGCTACGAAAACCACCGAATAATGAAATCTCAAATGACCATCACAATACCCTTTCAGCAGTTTGTGTGGAATCGGTTACTGAAACGAAAGATACTACAGAATCAGCAACCAAAGCAGCAGAAAACTGGCACTTAGAAAAGGAAAACTACTACATTCTTAAGAAGCCCGCAAAAGAGAGAAACCCTAGAACGGTAAACTCCAAAGATCAGGGTTTTAGACCATTAGCGCCAAACGATCCCATAATCAGAAGATGAAATCATCCGATCGCACTGAAAACAGATTGTTCCATTCAAGAAACAGTAATCAATCATAGTTCAAGCAGTAGACGAAGCAATCGACGCGTGACTAAAATGCCGCTCACAACAGATCACTGAAAGCAATCAAATCAACGGATCTTGGAAATACGCGACCAGATTTAGCACGGAAAAGCGCGGAATCGAAGAAATTGATCACTGCCCAATAAGCAAAAAGAAATAGAGAACTAATCAGAGAGAAAGAGAGAGTATGGTAGCGGATTGATACTTGAGCGCTTCTGCGAACACGGGATCAAAGGGATCGGGCAGAGAGGGATCAAACGCGGAGAAATTCTTCCTCTTTTCTTCGATTTTCTGCCGCCCTCGTTCAGGTATGCACGGAAGAAAGGGGGAAGCCGGCGAAGGAAGGGCTCGACTCGGGGGATTCGTCGGAACTCGGAAGGTCGGTGGACTTCTGAGCTCGAGTCAAAACGCACGTGCCATTTGGGTGCGGTTGGTTCCTCTACGTCGAGCTAGATTGGGTTGACTCAATCTGAGAACTAGCTGAGTCAAATGTAGAGCTTTGGGTCCGAACAACAATGGACCCAATCTGACCTGGCATGATTGCCGACCTTGTTTTTTTATTTGTTTTTTTTAACAGTCAGTTACAGTTGATTTAATTATAAGAGTTTTTACATACAAAACATAAAATTTATATGAAATTACATATTTCATCATCAATTCATAAATATTACCACTATCACACTATATTCATTTAAATTTTATACATTTCACATATTTCACATATTTCATATACTTTATAATATTATATGTAAATTAAAATGCATAAATTTATTAATATTTAAATTATAATATATATTTTTATTTTTTTACTGTAAACACATCCATTTTCTTACTTCAATTAAAAATTATAATCATGTGGATTTAAATTCGGCACCCTAATTGAAAATTTTAAATAGGATAAATAAATTAAAATACATAAATTCATAAATATTTAAATTATTAATTATATAAATTTATTTATTTATAGTATTTAATTAATATATTAATAATATAGTTAAGATCAAGGCTAATTTAGAAATGTGAAGTTCACCATCAAAGAATATGGTGTGAAATATGTGAAATGTGTAAAATTTAAATGAATATGGTGTGATAGTAGTAATATTTATGAATTGATGGCGAAATGTGTAATTTCGTGTAAATTTCATATCATGTATGTAAAAATTCCTTAATTATATACGTAGCTCAAAAATTAATAAATTTTAAATATAATAGTCTAATAAAAATTAAGGAATTATCAGATATTATTTGATTAGCTTTAATTAAATTATTTTCAATTAATATTCAAACTGTATTTTTTACTGAATTAATATAGTTTAATTAAAATTAATTGTGTTTTATTTACATAAAGTTCTTATATTTGAAATTTATTCACTTTAAAATATTGTGTTTGTAATTAAATTGATTTTATTGTGATATAATAATATAAAAAATCTTTTTGATTTTTCCATTAAGCAATTTTTACTAAAAAGGAAATTTTCTTAACTCATTAGAATAATAGAATAAAGAAAGGCGAAAAACATAATTTATTCTATTTTATTTTATATGCTTCCAATTTGGTTTTGGGTTTGGGCCTGGCTGGCCCATTTGGTTTATAACATGGGCTTTATAGGTTTTGCTTTAAATATAAGGCCCTGTTTGGCTCAAGGGCCAAATAAGGACCAAAATAATACTAATTTAAATAATAATAATAATAAATAAAATTTTTTAATCATTCTACGCAAATTTTAATATAAAAAATATTATTTTACTTCACATGCTCAATAATTTTTAATAAAAATATATACTTTATTTCACATTCTAGACCAAAATATTCGAATCGAGTATTTTGGTCTAGGATGTAAAATAAAATTAATTTTTTTATTAAAATTTATTGAGTATGTGAAGTAAAATAATATTTTTTTATATTAAAATTTGTGTAGAATGATTAAAAATTTTTATTTATTATTATTATTGTTGTTTTTTAAATTAGTATCATTTTAGTTCTGATTTAGTCCTCGCGCCAAATAGGGCTTAAGGCTTTTTTATTTTTTGTTTAAATTTTGAATATCTAAGTCTATACAATAGAAAGCATGCAGAGAGACTACCAGGTTGCCCACAAACTAATTTTTATTTCAAAGACATTGCACATGAGATAGAAATGAAACAATCTTTGAAATTAAATAATTAAGAATATCAAATGCGAATGACTAGAACTCAAAATCATGAGCCTAACAAATAATAAAATGTTTTTTAAGTTTGCGAGCAACCTCCTCATAAAAAAATCAACCAAATAGCAATAGCAATAGATGTTAATGGTGAAACACTCTAATTTTAATCAAACAATTTCTTATGATTCAAAAAAATCACTAAAAATAATTGGGGATAATTATTTAAAACTAGTCCTTATTACTTATTTTACAAATGAAATCAAGATTTACATATTTCATCTCAAATTGTGTTAAATAATTGTCATAGCATACTTCATAATAGAAGATAAAAGTATATCGTTTTTTTATGGTTAACATGTAAACTTTTGAGAGTAAATTATAGTTATTCATAGAAATTAAGGACGATAAATAAAAATGTTTATCGATAACTTAATTTTGAGGTGCATCAATATGTTGTTTTACTTGTTAAAATATTAAAATTATTAAGTATTTGTCAAAAAATTAGAATGAGGACTAACTTAAAATGCAACAAAAAAATTATTATATTTCTACAAAAATTTTTCAACACATTGATGTTTAGAGTAAATAATATTTACTATAACAAATAGTAATGTGACTTAGTAGCGAAGTTAAGATCTCAAATCAGGAGTTCAATTAAATAATTTATATTAAAAGCTTTTTATCATTAAAAAATTTATAAAATTAGTGGATTCTTGTTAATTAATATATCATAATAAGAAGCTCAAAAGCTCTTATTGTAATAAGTTTATAACTAAAGACAATTTTGCTAAGAAGTATCACATAAATATTTTACTAATTTTATTAAAGTAACATAACAAGAGTATTTCTCTTTATTAAAGGTGTCTGATAAAAGCAAAATTAGTTTAATAAAAGAACGCAATCTAGAATTTATAATTAATTAAAAATATTATTATATTATAAATTTTTTAGAAAACTTACGAGGTGTAATTGCACCCTCTAAGCATAGCGTAGATCTGCTCATAGTCTGTAAATGCTCCACCGAATCAAATGTTCTTTGAGAGAACAGGTTTTTAAGGAAGAGAGAAAATGCCATTTATTATTCAAATATATCTCTCGAGAATAGAAAAATAAGTTATATTTACAGATAATATTATGGGTACAAGCATTTTTTTTTTATGTGATATTTAATGTAAGGCTGCTTATCTCAATACTACTAATATTATATATATTTAATGTAAATTTAATCAAGAATTAAAAGATACTAGCAGCTCGGAATCAACTCAAAACTTGAGTCAAATGAAATTATCTTCAGGTTGAAAGTTTCATGTTTGAGTTAAAGCTGACTTCCTCTAACTCGATTCCTACCCGAAGATCATTCAACGAAGTCTAGCATTGAAGTGGAATCACTTAGAGATTTCTTGCTTCTCAAGCTAATCTATCATTTCATTAGTTCCTCCTCAGTTTATTTTTCCATGAAGTGGAACTTGTAGTAGAGGCAAACTAGCATAAAGTATTGGTTATGGGCCCATGAAGAACATTTTTCTTAAAATATAAGAACATGTGTGACCAATTTCACCATGAAATGCTTCACTCTTTTAGACAATCCTATAGGTAGGCCATAGATTTTCCATCACGAGCCTAAACGGTTTCAACTTGATCACAAATTCATCGATATCAATTCCACTTTAGATTATATGAGCATGTTTTATTTCAAAATAAGTTGGTTTCAAATTATGAAAAAAATCAAATCAAATTTTTAGTATAATCGATAGAATAACATATTTATGTCATTAATTTGATGTTGAATAAGTAATAATCTCTATTGATCATTGTTTTAATTAAAAACTTCTTATAATATTTGTGGATAATTTTTATAATTAAGAAATCTATTAAGAAATCTTTTTTTTTTATATGAAGCTTAAGATGTAAGGTAAAAAGTGGCTGCATAAAAGGTGGTCCAAAAGCAATGGCACCCTCTTTGCATGTGCTCCTTCATCTAAGCCTATATATAAGAAATAATAAATTAGAGTTGGTAAATATATTTAGGGGGCGTTTGGTTCAGTGTTATCTCAATGTCAATATTATTTAGATGTCATGTTATCTAAATATCATTGTCATTCATCAATGGACATTTGTTCGATGTTATGATATTAGAAAATATCATTGTTATCCAAATTATTTTTATTTAGGGCGTTTGGTTCAATGTTATCTCAATGTTATGTTATGTTATCTTTAGAAATTAATTGTTTGGTTTAATGACATCTTTAAATAACATTACAATTAATTACAAAAATGCCATTACATGATGACATCTAGATGTCACTCCAAATTGGGCGACATCTCAAGATAACACCATCAATTTGTCATTATAATGCCAATAACTTCCAACTAAACAAAAATAATTTGGATAGCATTGATATTTTCTAATATCATAACATTGAACCAAACAAATGTCTATTGATGAATAACAATGACATTTAGATAACATGACATCTAAATAACATTGACATTAAGATAACACTGAACCAAACGCCCCCTTAGTTGGAAGTTATTAACATTATAATGACAATTGATGGTGTTATCTTGAGATGTCGCCCAATTTGGGGTGACATCTAGATGTCAATGTATAATGATATTTTTGTAATTAATTATAATATTATTTAAAGATGTCATTAAACCAAACAACTACTTTCTAAAGATAACATAACATAACATTGAGATAACATTGAACCAAACGCCCCCTTAATTTATTTCATGTCTAATGTAAATTTATATATAAAAAATTTAATATATATATATATATATATATCACATTCTATACTCTATGTAAATTTTAATTTAAAAAAATTAATTTTATTTTACATTCAATACATATTTTTAATAATAAAATTAATTTTATTCATATCAAACATAATTTTTAATAATAAATATTTTTTTTTATCATAATATTAAAAAATATTTCTCTATATCCAAACAGATGATAGTGAAATGATAGTGATGTTATCTGTAGGATTCAAATAAGATAAATAAAGTAGAAGAATATATTAGGTGTGTTAAGCGATAGAAAAATTCAACTCAGATTTAAAAATAAAGTTTATAGAACAATAATAAGACCAACAATATTATATGATATTGAATATTGACCTACAAAATAAAAATACATAAATAAGATAAATATTATAGAAATTAAGATGCTAGGTAGATGAATAAATATACGCGAAGAAAAAAAAATAAAAAGTGAGTGTATCTATAAGAAATTGAGTTTAAACTTAGAGAAATTTAGCTTAAATGCTTTGGGCATATAAACTATAGGCCAATAAAAAACTTTAGTAATAAAAATTAGATTATTGATTTTATCCATGTGAAAAAAAGAAGAAAAAGACTAAAAAGATATTGCAAAAACTAGTAAAAAATAATCTTACATACTTGAAACTAAATAATAATTTATTATTTAATAGTGAACAAAAAAAAAATCATGTAGCCAACCTTACTTCGTAGGATAAAAACTTAGGGGGCGTTTAATTCGTTGTTATCTTGGTAGTATATCATGTAATTTAGATGTCATGACATTTAGATGTTATCTTTTAATTAATAATTTTATCGCCTAATAGAAGATTATTTATAGGTGTCATTAAACAAAAAAAAGTAAAACATACTTCAATCAAATGAGATCGATATTCCCAAAAGGTTTGTTCTATAGCTTCACAAAATGTCGTCTCATAGATCTCAGCTTAAATTGATTCTAACTGGTGTAAGCTTCACACCATATGAGATGAGTATTAAGTGCGTTTGTTGTACTTATCCACTCGTACGAGTGGGATTATATCGATGCACAAATTGTAAGGGCACACATTTGGCATTTAAGAATCTCTAAGTTATTATCTTTCTCTTTATATATTCAATTTTTTATTAAAAAAATAAATTTGTATCATAAATTGAGACATAAGGGCATATATTAATATAGCAAATTATTTTGGCAGGTAAATTTGCTTTGAAATAAAGACATAGGGAAATCATTACAAATTAAGCCATAATATAGCTAGCTCTGATTTTAAAATGATTAAATTCTAGCATATTATATTAAGATATTCAATATAAATGTCATATAAACCATATGAAAACAGTAAAAATTTTATTTTTAGCAAGAGTATGCATTTTCTTTGAATTTTTTTTTTGATCATATGAATTTTCTTTGAAATCAATTTTTTTTTGAAAAAAAAAAACAATGCATGCACCATTAAACAAAGATAATAAATTTTAAATGCTACAACATATTTCATATTTCAGTGAACATATTACATGTTAATATTTGTTGAGAGAAAAATCAATCATGTCAATTAATTTTGACACGTAATAGATTTAAAGTTTAAACTAATCAGCTAAAAGATCACTCAAATTTCATTCCAAAACGAGTCCAGAGCAACCGATTGGATTACGCCCTAAAGCCGAATAGCTCGAGATGAGTCAAAGAGGATCCTCCACCAAACAATCCAACAACTAACTCTGGCAATCAACCCAAAGGAAGCTATTAGCTATTGTTGTTTGTCTGCTCCAAAGCTCTTCAATTCTAGCAGTCATTCAGCTAGTTCTTTCCAGCAAATCTTTCTTCAGACTGTAGGCAACTCTTCTCTCTTCTCTTGGCCTCCTTCAAAAGAACCCCAAGCTGAGACTCTCTCATTCTTTCTTAACTCAAACCACAATTTATCTCAAAGGTTCCGTTTGTTTTCACGTTAAAAATTAATCTGATTTAATTTTAATCTGACATATCATGTCACATATAAAACTTAATATTAAAAGTTAACTTTATTTCACATCCTATACACATTACTAAAATAATAACTAACTTATATCACATCTCTCACATATCTCAACATAATAACTAACTTTATTTCACATCATTCATAACTTTCAATAAAAAAATATCTCTATCCAAGTTTAATTTTAACCTTGTTAAATTTAACCTTATAACAAACAGACCCTAAAATTTGTTCCTAATTTGTTTCTATCGCATAATCCTAATTTAAAATTTTTACCCAAACAATAATAATTATAATCTCAATCAATATATTAATATTTAGCATAATCAATTCGATTGATTCAATCAATTTTGATTCGGTTTAACATCTCTTGAAATCAATCTAAGTTTGATTTGGTTAAGTAGCTTTTATTAATTTTGACCGTTGTCGTCTTCGATTTCTACATCTTTTCGGTTAATGATTTAACATTACATCAAGTTTAACGACAATGAACAGCCCAACTAATTGGTTGTTATGAACAATTGAATAAAGTGTTGGCAGATTGCTTCTCTCCTAATTGAAAATATAGTTCATGAAATTGACAATAAACATATAAAATAATCATACAAATGATCACTAGAATAAAAAAAAATTTAATACAAATGATCATTAATTCATACGTTATATTATATTAATATAACAAGATACATTGCATCAAGGTCCCTAAGGTCGCATAAGTCTTTTAAGTTGGTCTAAATTTTTAAAAAATCTTGATTTTGATACATGAGATTATAAAAACACTATATTTTTTATCTTTTATTTAGAATCATGCCTTTTTGGTGATATTTTCTAATAAAAATGTATAATTTAACTATTTTTTGTCAATTTAAATTGTTTTTCCCCAAGTGTCCTTACCCTTATCTAAAAATTGAAGATTTAAAAATAAAAAACTTAAAGATTAAAAAATAAAATAAAATAAAATTTCCCATATATTATACTTTCTTTTCTTTACAAATTTAGAATTTTTAAATAAAAAAATAATATTTTAAAATAATACTTTAAAAAATAAAAATTTAATGATCACAAGTAATCGAATAGCATAATGTTAGCCGGAACTAAATTACAATACTTTTACAATCTTAATAATTAAAATTGAAGTTTTTAAAAAATTTAGATTAATTCATGATGCCTTTTCGGCCTTGATATGCAATTTACCCTATATTATATTAAAAAATTTTGAATTGAATTACTTTAATAAACTAATTTTTTCCATACTAAAATGCTTATCTTATGTACAATTAAATGTTTATTTTTTAGTTTTTTAGAATATAATTTTAAAATATTATTATTTATATTTTTCAATATGAAAAATTAAATTTTAAATTTTTATTAAATTTTTAAAAAAGAGTGATGATAGAAAAGTATAATGGATATTTAAAATGTGTAAATAATTTTAATTAGTTAAAAAAGATCAAATTTTACGTTCTTTTATCAGTAAAGGCCAGCCAAAAAGACGAAATTCAGAAAGATAGATCAAAACTACAGCATTTTTACAACTTTAATTTATAACGCTCTTCTAATCTCAAAGGATCGAATGCAATTTACTCCAAAATTTATTTCATCGAGTTATCAAAATTAGCTCAACTATTCCATCAATCTAGCTAAGATTTTTCACTTAACTAATCAACCATAAATTTGGTAAATTTAACTTTTTTGGTTTGTGAGGGCTTCTCCAAAGTTGTTGAGTGGTGGTTTAATTTACTAATTTTTAGAGTTCATTGTTAGCTCCTCTAAGTGGGAGCCTTTTAAGCATGTTAGGTGGCCTCCCCCAACCACCACTATATAGAGTAATGGCCTAGCAATGTCTAGCAAAAATGTTGAAAGCCATAAAATTATTTGATAATTTTTTTTATTTGATTCGATTTCGATTCAATTTATTCAAGACTCGAATGAATTTCAAATTTGATTAAGCTTTCGTGGTGCGTTTGTTGGTATTTTTAGAGAAAGATAATAGATTATGGTCAAAGGTCCCTCTTTGTCTCATCCTATGATACAATGAAGTTAGGATAATCAATTTATAATATATAGTTGACTTTCATCTATTAGATAATTTATTAATTTTAAATCATTAAAAAACCTAAATAATTTTGTATATTATTAATGATTATTACCTCTCGATAGCTTGTGACCCAAAGTTTGTATAGCAGGGAAATGAGTTATGATTTGACTAACGAGTGTGTGAAGTAAGAGATCTATTTGGATTCCTTATTCGGTTAATCTCGTGATATTTAAGTGTAGGATTCAATTCAACTAAACCACCTGAATTGTCTGGAGACTCCATTAGAAAATTAGTAGTCGTATTAACTTTAAATTGCCACGTGTCTGATGTTACTCATTTTTCTCTTAACAATAATATATTTTATTTTTTAAGTTTAACATGAGAAAACTTTATTTTAATATTAAAAAGTGTGTAAAATGTGAAATACTTTAAATTTTAATATTCGTATTTATATTAAATATGAAATAAAGTTAATTTTTATAGTTAAAATTTGTGTTAGGTAAAAATTTTATCTCGAATCAAACGAGGCCTAAAACATCTTATTAATTTTTTTTTATGAAACATGTTATTAATTTACTTATTTATGTAATTTTAAAAATTTTCAAATTCGAAGTGTCAATTAATGTTTCATAATAAATACATTAGGTATAACATTAAATTCCATTTATCATGGGCTTGAACATTTATACAAATTAATAATTTCATTTCAAAACTCGGGCAAAGGTTGTGAATCCAATCCGGGTTAATGCGATCCGGTGAGATCCAAGTCGAGATCAACTCGATTTAAATCCAATCTATCTGAAAGAAAATTGCGTGTATGGTGATTCCTTTCGTCTACGCCCACTCGAAATTAATAAGAATGGGCGTGTATGGAATATTCTTGTACATCTGATTAAATTTGATAGGACTGATTTTGAGTTAAATTTGAGCGAGTTATGCTTAATTTGAAATTGAATATTTTAATTTCAAGTTATGTGTAATTTAAGTGAACAAATTTTCTTTCAATTTAGAATCAATTTTTAATTTAAATTAAGCTATTAGGTATTTATATGAATATAACTTTGTAAATATATTTTAAGATTCTAAATATCTATATTTGTATAAATATTAAGTTGATTATGATTGAATAAATTTTACTTTGACTCAGTCAACTTTAAACTTAAAAAATATTAAGTTAATTTTGAATCAAATAAAATGCAAGTAAGTTTCAACAAAATTTTGAAGTTTGAAAAAAAATTATCGCCTTTCCATCTAAGAAAACTTATTGAGTTGTTAGATGAGTTTCAAGCTTCATGAAAAATTTCGCAAACGGCATTGAGTTACTGAACGACCAAATGGGTTATGAGTGTGCAAACAAATCTAAAGAATTGAAATTCCCCCTAGAACATACCGAATCGATCAATTCGGTTCGGGTAGGTCTGGTTCCAAATTTAATGAAACATGTTGTTTCGGGTCGGTTCATGATTTCGTCATTCTGGTAAATCAAAACTGACACGAACTAAATTAATTATTAAATATTATATAGTTAATTAGTTATTGACCTTAAACCTTAAGTGTTGATATTTAACTTTTTTTTGATATTAATTGTGATAAATTCAATATTAAAATTTATAATTTTAATTATTCAAAAAAATTTATTTAATTTTTGATTATTTATTGCTATATTTTTTATATTAGTATAATAGTAAATAACATTTTAAACGTAGAACTGAATCTGAACAAGAAACGAACAGAAAAATTCAATTATAATTTGATTCGGGTTCAGTAAACTCAGTTCGGTTTCGGTCGAATCATAAAATCGAGTCTAATCAGTTTAGTTCCGGTCCTCATGGAACCAAGACAAGGAACCGAAATCGAATCAATCTGAGTTGCACTCTTAGAATGGGCTGCTCGATTGGCCAATCAGACGGTCTAATTGACCTTGAACTCAATAATTTTTTTAATATCTAAAAACAACATTAACAGTTACTGAATATAAATAAATAAATAAATAAATAAATAAAAAATAACAGTTACACCCCCGTTAATTTTTCCGCTTGCCTTTTTTGGTCTGGCCCTCTTCTTTATAGATCAGTAAAAAAAGGAAAAAATAGAATTACCATAACGCAAATGTACCACAATATTTAATTACATATCTGCCCTTAAGCTTAACGTTATGGAACGTAGAATAATAGAAAACGACATCTCCGCTGAGAGATTTTCCCGTTAACCGGCCCCCTCCATTGTCCCACTCCTCCGCCTCCTCCCATGACCCATTCCCTTTCCGGTTAACTCTCTCTCTCTCTCTCTCTCTCTCTCTCTCTCTCTCTCTCTCTCTCTCTCTCTCTCTCTCGCCCTTTCCTTCCTCTCCTCAGGAATCCGTTAATCCAATCCCTCTCTGTCAAGCTCAAAGCTTCTTTTTCTAGCTTAGCAAAGCAGCGAAGCGAGCTGTAATGCTCAATATAACTCAAGACCCATACCCACGAGCAATTGTCACCATTCTCCAAGGGAAAGAGCACAGTCTGAGTTTACGAGATCTTTAGCCTCGAAGATGGTGGCTGCAGTGGCCGCCACTGGCTGCGGCGACGCTCGGCCGTTTCCTAGAACCCCATCTGCGCTCACGCCTCTAGAGAAGGACAATGCTTCCACTCAGTCGGCCGCTGCCGGCGGGCTGCGGCCCCGCAGCAGAGAAACCCCCTCGAGGTATATGTCCTCTTCCGTCCTCTCTGCTTCCAAACCCAACTCCTCTTGTATCTCTACTGTTTCTTCCTCCTCTTCTTCTTCGTCGTCGTCCACCTCCTCCACTCCTCGACGCTTCGCTTCCCCAATTCACAGCCCAATTCCCAAAACCCCATTGCCATTGCCAAAAATACGATCCCAAACCGTCGATCGCACACACGCTGCTGCAGGAAGTGCTAAAGCAGGTTTCGAAGCAAACGGCACCGCTAAGGCGGCGCCGCTGCGGAAGACTACACGGAGCCTCTCTGTTTCCTTCCAGGGAGAATCCTTCGTCTTCCAGACTAGCAAGATCAAATCCTCGCCTCGAAAGTCCACCACAGAGTGTCGGAAGCCCTACACGGCGGCTTCCGGGGCCGAGAACTCCCATCCCGGTGAGCAGCAGCTTCGCCGGTGGCCTCCAACTAGGGCCAAAGACCCTAATCTGTTCACGAGGAGCTTGGATTATTCTGATGATAGGAACGAGCCCATCCTGCTGACGGTTCGATTGCTCCAGAGGTCATTGATGCTCGACGAGGCTGTGAATTTCAGAAGTAATGATCCGCCGCAGTCACCGGATTCTGTTAGCTTCTCCTCCGGCAGCAATTCGAGCTTGCATGGGGCTCCGCCGAAACTGCGGAACAAGCCCCGTGGAATCTGTGTTCCGGCGAGGTTCCGGCAGGAGTGCAATGGGCTGCCTCGCCCTCATCCTGAAAGCCCTCGATTGGCGTCTCCCAGGGTATCATCTCCTCGACATGGATTTATGAAGGCTTCTCCAAGAGATGTTTCTGCTTCGAGAGTTAGAAGCAATATTTTTGAGAACTACTCCACTATTCCACCACCCAATCCGCCATCAATTTTGAGCTTTGCTTCTGAGGTGAGGAGAACGAAGAAAGGGGAGAGCAGGATTGAAGAGGCCCATCTCTTGCGCCTGCTACATAATCGATATCTGCAATGGCGGTACCTTAATGCACGAGCCAGAGATGCACTTTCAACTCAGCTAATCATTCAGGAGGTAAGCAGTGAACCTTTTTTATGTTCACAGATTCTTGATTTTCCCATTCCTTTCATGTTTCTTTTCCAAGCTTCCTAGGAGATTTTGGGTTTAAATCTCATGTTCCTCATTTTTTCTTAATTTTTTAGATTAAAAATATTTGATTTTGAATCATCTAGATTTGAAGTCATCTTAAGTCTATTTGATTCAAAATCAAAAGGATTCAAGTTTGAGACTAGTCCGAGCTGAACAAATATGATTCAATTTGAGTTTGTGTTGACCCAAAATCGCTAAAACTAGTTGCCTGTTCTTTCTAGTTGGACTTTTAAAACGCAGTCTAGAGAGTTTTCGCCTGCGTGTTCTTTCGTCTACTTCAGCATTATTTCATCATCTTCATCATCACTTTGGCCTTATTCTAACCATTATCTAAATAAGATGCCTTCAACCTGCTCTTTCCTCTATGTCAACTACTTTAATGGCGTCTTTTTCTTATGTTGTATTTACAGTGCTTCAATATTATCTGAAATATATTTATTTTTCTTTCTCTTTTCTAACCATCTATCTTATTCTTTTCCTTTAGGTAATACTAAATTTATCAATCATGACATAATTGTTGGTTTATAAAATTTTCCTTTTTTGAGTCCCCATGGTATTTTTTTTATCACAGATTTATTGAGACGCTTCTGTATTTGACCTACTGATCTATAATTCTCATTGGAATGTCCTCATTATGCTTCTTAAGCTTTATTTCATTCTCAAATAAATGCTAAAATCACTGTTTTTGCACAATTTTAATTGTTGCCCAATGCCATGATAAACGGGCTACATGTTCTTCATGTTAAATAGTGGTATCTGATGGATCTTTTAATGCTCTCAAAATATTGATCAAAATGACATGCAATGAGAACACAATAGCAGTTAGCTTGCTTGTATTGATCTCTTTCTAAAATAACATAAATCCTCTCAAATAGAAGTTTGTAGTTCGCTAATATCTTCCTAGTGACATGTTTCAGAATAACATCTGTAACGCGTGGATAACCATCTCTGAGTTGCGTGATTCTGCCATGACTAATCGTATCAAGCTTCTAGCACAGATGCAAAACATTAAGCTGGCTTCCATTCTTCAGGGACAAGTAAGAAGAACTTTCTTTAGTTCAATTAAATGTATGTTTTATATATGGAATGATTTTGCCTACATTCCCTTGTTTTTCTTTTGCTTTCTTCTTTTTTCATGATGAAGCTTTTTTTCCACTCATGATTGCTTATCTTTGTAAAAAGTTCAGGACTTGTAGCATTTAGCTTTAGTTCATGCGAGCATTATGATGATTAATGACTGCTGATACAAATGGTCTATAATAGAAGGCATTTTAGATGATTTCCCTGCTTTATCTATTGCAAATAACAACAGCAAATTCCTGATTCTAACCTTCATTCAACTTTATTTAGATCAACCCTCTTTGTGAGTGCAAGTGAGGCTTTCTGTCTGATATCATAGAAAAAATTGGGAAACCCTGCATGTGATCCACATTCTCGTCTAATTGAATATCTTACTTTCATTATTAACTTCAAATAAAAAATTTGCTTAGTCGCATTCCTTTTGTTTAGAATTTGAAAAACCAGGAGCGCATAATTGTGATGTTTGTAAATGGTAAGATAGGAGGGCAAGAAATATGCTAAGTAACGAAAGATCTACATTTGGGAGCTATTGTTGGTTTGATATCCTAATGATAGCAGTGTAGTGATTTTATTGTCGAAAGTATTAGGATCCTTGAGGTTACTAACTTTTCTAAAAGCTTAAGCTGATAGGAAAAGCACAATCAATTCACTTATTTTATTGTGCGCACAGCTTCTACAGGTCGAACTCAACCTTTTTCGGATTTTGGCACACCCACCTAGAGTTATGTCAAGCAGGATGGTGGCACTAAGCCAATGACAACCACACCAAGGCCATCGAATCACTATTTTTCCCAATAATCCCCCCTCTCAGCGTACTGTCGGAATTCAAACTTGAGACTTACTCTAATACCAATTGTTAGGATCCTTAGTAATACGCTGATAGGAAAGGAACAACCAATTCACTTATTATACTGTGTATATAGCGCTCACAGGTCAAACTTAATTACTTTTCAATAGTGGTACACCCACCCAAAGTTATGTCAGGCAAGACGATGGTATTAAGTCAGTGATAACCACACCTAGGCCATCTAATCCCTACTTTTTCCAACAAAAAGTATTACAAATATGCAACCGAAGGATACCTATTTTTGCACTTTATAGAGCTAAATGTGAAATTGAGCTAAGTAAAGCCTCAAAATAGCATGTAAATGATCAACTATAACGACACCAGTGTGTTCAAACCTCAGTAGGGTACAATAAAACGTGTTAGTAGTTCGCGTTTATGACCAAACCAACTAATTAGTATATGTTTACCTGAAACCGACCTACACACAAGTCAAACACTTAATCAGACTATATGGCAAAAAATTTTAAAATGATGTGACGATGTCAATTCGGGTTTACCCAAACTTAATTCGTCATAATACATCCTGATCCTAACCAACGTAATAAACAACTGCAACTAGAACAACAACAAATCTATGGCCCTAAGTATTTCATAAAGGCTATAGGAATTTCTCTTCTCCATAAAGCTTTAAATAAAGCAATGCTCTTCACCAACTTGCTTAATGAACGAATCAAAACATGACAATTTGACTTATGTAATAGTTTGGTACCCGAATTGCAAAGTTTAGGATCACTATCAAGTTGTTAGGTTGAATGATACATTGCCACCCCTAAGAAATTCATGATTTTCTTAAAGACATGATCAACATTCAAATATTTTAAAATGATAAAAAAGACAGTATTTGGCATTTAATAATATTATATCAATTATGGATTTATATCAATATTAATTATCTAATGTGGGACAATTTTTAAATGCAGTCCAACAATTCATGGTAGTTATTTATCTTGTCAACTATTGACATATCGTATTAACGAGATTAATTTGAGACAGATACGTAAGAAAATCAATTTTTTTGTGTGAACTAAATAACATTTGCTTTGATATTACGTGAAGCATTTGGGCATGAGATTGTGGAACATTAACACTAGGAATTAGCTTCATTTCTTTCTAAAAGAAAATGAAATTAATATAAGATTGCGCTTCATTTTGAGTATGAAGAGATCCTATTCAAATGTAGTTCAAGTAATATTGTTTGATTCGTGTTATCATAAATTGTAAACATATACGTGTTTGTTACTTGAGATGTGGTATTTTGTTCAAAGTACTAGACTTATGCTAGCTTGAATTGGACTTGTAATTTTGATATTAATCTATAAGACTATGACTCTGTTACAAAAATTTTTGAAGATTCTACCATGAGGTGTTACTAGCAGAATTCCCTCGAATAAGAAGTAATTTGTTTCTTTCAATCAATTATGCATTCAGATCGCACATCTAGAAGAGTGGTCTGCCCTTCATAAAGACCATGAAAGTTCTCTTTTGGGTGCTTTCGAAGCATTGAAGGCCAGCACCCTTCGCCTCCCAGTGGTTGGAGCAAAGGTTCGTTCCTAATTGATTTGTGATATTATAGCAAATGGGTAACCTTAAATTGAGACTTACCTCTTTTCAATAGGTTGATATTCGAGAAGTGAAGGATGCAATAGCTTCGTCGGTCGGCGTGATGCAGGCAATTGCCACTTCAATATGCTCTTTTCTCTCCAAGGTGAATCATTCCTTCCATTCATCTCGGCTTCTCTTCAAAACCTTTTGCTCTGTTCTAGTAAACGCGTGTTAATGTAGAGATAATTCAGCGACATCAAAGTGTGAACCGCTTGTAACGAACTGAAGTGATAATTTAGCAAGCTTCTGCAGGTAGAAGGGGCCAGCTCCCATGCATCCCAACTCGAGCAGGCGGCAGCATACGAACGAGTTTTGCTCGACCGGGCCAGTTACCACTTGTCATTAGTAGCAGCACTTCATGTGAAGCAATGTAGTCTTCAGGGATATATGCAACAATCAAGAAGAAAAATGTGACCCTTCTTCATCCTCCCTTTTCCTTTACTAACTGCAGAGGGACCTTCCTTCTCCTAACATGGGAATGCTTCATTGTAGACAGAAAGGAGATATTTTGATTGTGTTTTTTTTTTATTATTATTATTATTTTATTATGAAGAGGGATTTTAATGTAAATATGTTGATGTTGCATTTTGGTTAGTTTGGTGTATTGATTCTCTCAAAATCTTGTGCAGTTTGCCTATTGGAATGCATTAGAGGTTAGTTGTGTGTTTTTAGTCGACATTACCTTTCCATTTAGGCGAATATTACTTATAATTTCAGTTACACTACCCGAATAACTGATTAATAATTGATCAATCACGATTTAAGGTTTTAATTAACTGGATTATTCAATAAAATTAAGTTTTAATCTACTAAATAATCTAGTGAATTAAGCTTAAATCATGATTAATCAATTTATAATTGATTATAACATTTGCCATTGCTTATAGGTTATTTGGGTTTGTAGTTCATTGTGTTTTTGGTCTCTAATTTTTGTTTTATGTTATTTATATTTTTAGATATTATTTATTTTTCAGTGAGGCCACTCTATTTGTTCTTTCTTTTGATAGTTGAAACTCCTTAAAGATGTGAATTTATGAATTTTAAAAAATTTCAACTTCAAAAAATAAATGAAATATTAGGATTATAGTAAATTTTAACCCTAAAATAAGGCATTTAAAAAATTAACTATAAAATCATATTAGGTGAACTATTAGGGAATTTTTTATATTTTAAAATAATAAAATAATTACTAATTTATATCATATCTTTTATTTATCCTAATATAATAACTTAATAAATAATTTTTAATAAAATCTATCATCATCCAAATTTAGTCTTAATTTTATTAAAACTAATTTTGATTGGACTGAAACTCTCAAATGTTTGACTTGAAATTGTGGATTCATCCCACTTGGATTTCTCTGTTTTTAGGAGGCAAATCATAGATGGGCCTTGCTTGAGCCCAATGCTAAAGGTTAAAGCCCATTGGAACCTAAAAGTTTCCAATTTTTGGTATATACTTATATATGTGATGAGATTTGGTGATATTTGATTAATTTGCAAGTTTGTATAATTAATAATTATTCAAATTAATCAAAAAAAAACATTCACTATTTTCAAAATGCATTTTAACATAATGACACGAAAGCTTAACAAGAGTTGCATCTTCTTTAAGGATTTTAACAGAGATATGTGCTGCTTCAAATTATTTTTTTTAATTAATTTATTTTTCCTTTCTTTTTTTTCCCCTCTCTCCTTGTCTTTCTTTTTCATTGTTCTAGCCCTTTGACTGGAGTTTGCCACTAGTGAGCTTTGTGGTCGGAGAGATAGGCTAGGCGGGATTTGTCAGTTGTTTGGGTGATACAGGGTGGGATAGTTGGAGAAAAACAAAAAATAAGTGAGATGCAAAGATAGATACAATGTTAGTGTTGAGAAAGAAACACAAAAGAGCATGAGAGGAAAGCCAAAAATAGTGGATAGCAAGTCGTCACTCTCTAAGAAGAAGAGAGAGGGGAGCAGAGAGTGTGATATAAAGAGTTAAGAGAGGAGAAGAAAGAGAGATAGAAAGTGGGTACGCAAAATAATAAGAGAGAAAATTAGTGAGATAGAGAGAAATTAAGAGTGCATAACAAGGAAAGAAAATGACAGAAATAGAGGGAGGGAGAGAGATAGAGAAAGACATGCTGAAAGAGAAAATCAAAAAGAAAGAGTTGGCAAAGTTATTGACCTTCTAACAAAAGGTACAAAGAGAGAGAGGCTTAGACGAGTTAAGAGAGAGGGAGTGACCGAGTGACTGAGAGAGAGAGAGGTGCGTAAGCTATTGTCTGGTGAGAGATAGAGATAGGAAATATGTTTGAGAGGGAGAATAAAAAAAATATTTGAGAAGGAGGGAAGGGCAAACAAACAGATTGTAAGAAAGGTGAAGAGTGCAGCAAATGCATTGTTGGCCCTTGGGCAAGAGATGGGTGAGTCCGTGAATAGATGACAGCAAGATGGCACCGATCGCCGTGAATATTAATGATGCAACAAAGATAGCTAGGCCGATTCCATCCTAAGAGAAAAAAAAAAGGAGAATGTTTTTGCCTTAATACGTGCATATGCGGCCCTTTATGTTTGGGTATTGAATGATTTCAGAACTTTTTATTTATCTCAACCAACTTAACTACTCTTTAATAATTGGATATAACGTCAATTGAAGCTTCGAGTCAGATGAAAGGAAAAATAAATTTAAACTAGTTGAGATTTAAGTGTGACTATTACTGAATCTCATTTGCTGGGATGCTATTTACTCTAAAAGGAATAATTTGCGAGTCAGTTAAGAATGTTAAAAGCGCAAGCTTTTATGTGGCAAGTCGTCAAGAGCACAAGTTAAAGTCGCAGAGGGAGAGAGAGAGAGAGAGAGAGAGAGTAGAAATGAAACTAGAAAATTAGGAAGATTCAAAGAAGTGCATTAAAAAATTTGGAAGAGTTCAAATAGTCCCACAGTTCATAATGAACCACCAACCCCTTAAATGCCTGCCAAGTGGCCTTCCATTTGGGACCTAAAAGTAAGACCAATGGCTCATGTCCTTCGTCAGGCCGGCCTCTAAATGCAGAAGCGCTAACCGTTCCCACGTGGCAATTTTATATTCTTGCAATAAATAAATATTCAAAGAATAAACAAAAACTTCTAATTTATATTTTTCTTAATATATTAGTTTACATTATTTCTATAACCATTTTAAGGAGTTGATTAGCGTTGATAACCCCAATTTAATCTATGTATATTGATTAAAATTATTGAATAAAAATATTTACATAACATTTATATATATCTTAGTGTGTCAATTTAATTTAGAACGAGTTTTTAGTGGTATTTCTTCACATATACATTACTCGAATCTTAATTTTTAAACTCGATATAGTAGACATATCCGAATGGATTTTTAAGAAATCGTATGCAAGTAATACTTTTAAAAGTGCTACAAAGTTAAAAGTTAAATTAAAAAATATCATTAAATACAAATTTTGACTAATAAAATAGAGTCCACAGCTAATTAACAGCTAATTACTTTTTAACCATTTTATTAGTGTGGAAGATTTCATTCAAAGCTGGCGGCCCAGCAAATTGCAGACATTTAAAGGGTGTCAAGTTAGACTTAATCTTAAAGAGTAAATTGGTTAGAATATCGAGTCAAATTCAGGTAAAAATCTCACGGATCTGAAAAATTTTAACCCGATTATATATCTATATGTAGTCAATAAGTGTAAATTATTTTATTTATGTATTTATTTATTTTTTTGCAAAAAAAGTGTGGTCTAAAAGTGAGTTAATGGGTAATGTTTGAACTTAAATTTCAATCTGATTTAACCCGACTAGCTCACCATTATTTTGATCGGACAAATTGGTTAACATAAGAGAGTGATGAAATCACCCACTTGACTCATTTATGGAACTATAATTCGAAATTTTTGAATCAAATTTACATAAAAAATAAATCAATAAATTAAAGGGGAAGAAAAACGTGATAGGCAATAAGGGAAATATGTCGAAAAGTACCAAATAAATAATAATAATTTAATGAATCATATTACAAAGAATGCATAACAAATATCCTATTTTTTAAATCAGAGAAATATCTGGGAGAAATTAAATCAATCTGCCGGCGGCGGGTCGCCGGAGCCGGCGAGGGCTAGGCCGTGATGGAAAGACAGGGCTTCTTCAGCGGAAGAGGGCTCTGCACCTCGTCTTCCTCCTCGGGCATCCAGCACCGTCGGACGATTTCCAAAGCGAACTGATCCGGCGCGGCCGGCAGGTTCAGATCGAACCCGCGGGCTCCGGCGATCGCCGCCTCCGATGACGCCGACGCGGCAGCGCTGGCGGAAAATCCGGCGCCGGCGGCGCTGCCGATTGTCCCGTCGTAGTGGCAGCGTTTATGCCCGCCGAGGGCCTGCCCGGTGGGAAACGTCTTCAGGCAAATCTGACACTGGTGAACCCTGCCGCCGGCCGTTGAGGAAGAAGACGACGCTGCCGGAGACCCAGCCGAAAGGCGGTCGTCTCCTACGGCGACGCCGCCGGCGGATCCGAGGATGGGCTTCCTGTGGCTGGCTTTGTGCCCCCCGAGGGCCTGGTAGGAGGGGAAGGCCTTTCCGCAGACAGAGCACTTGTGGTCGAGGCTGGGAGGTGCCGGAACGCGGTCGCCGGAGGCGGCAGCGGCGGCGGCGGAGCCGTCGCGGGCGAGCATGAGGAGGCAGAAGGCGAGGTACTCCTCCTCGGTGGGCTGGTGGTCGAAGAAACGGGGGTGGCGCTTGGACCGCTTCCGCTTGGTCCAGCCGTCCATGGGGCGGAGGGACTCCTCGGAGCTGGTTTCGCTGGCGGCGGGCCGGAAAGCTTCCATGGCCATAGGAGCAGATTAAGAGGAAGAAGATGAATTGGGGAAGTTGAATTAATGGAGTGAGGAGGGGAACGTGTTCCTTCTTCTATAAATGGAGAGGTTTCGTGTGGGGAATGGCTGAAAGTGGGAGGAAGGAGACGACGAAGAGGAAACAGGGTCGTGGGCGGCGAGCAGAAAACAAGCTGGAGTCAAGGATGATTAATTGCAGATAAGGGCCTCTAAATGCTTTGAATTAGTTATCACGCTTTGGCTGTGGTGCCGTGCTCTAATAAGAGAAAATTTAGGGCTTGGAAATGTAAAAACGGATGTGGCTGAGGACGAAAGACGTGGCCGTTCGGAATCTGATTCAGCGGACGGCTCAACGCTCGCAGTTGGGAGCGTTGGACCGGGTTCAAAAGACGGCGAGTAAATTACGCACGTGCGGAGCACGGTGACTGCGTTGACTTTCTAGAAAACACGTGTTTCTTGCTTCACTCTCCCCGCGGCCGTGATGAGCTTGAGCTCATTGCTTGCCGACTTAAATTGAACTGTGAGAATTTTATTAAGAACGCGTTTAATTCGTTGTTATCTCATTATTATATTATGTAATTTAAATATTATTTTTTGATAAATAATTTTATAATCTAATAAAAAATTATTTATAAATATCATTCAGCCAAATGTGATCTATAAATTAAATCAATGATAAATTCTATAATATTGTATCTCCTATTACTTTTTTATTTAGTATGTTATTTGAAATTTAGAAAAAAAAAATTACGCGTATTTAAAAATAAAATTTATTAAATAATAGTGAGAAGGGTAATTTTATATGACACTACGTGCTAGCCAATAATGAGAAATATATAAATAAAATAAGTATTATAAAATAAGAATATTAAAATAGGCGAGTGAGTATGCACGAATTAATGAACATAACAAAAATTAAGTATATTTATGAAAAAAATTAGAATATTAATAAATTGATTAAGATAAATCTAATAAAAATTAGCTTAGATAATTTGAATAAATAATGTAAGTTGATAGAAATTTTATTAAAAATAATTACATTATTATATATTACTGATATAAAAATAGACAAAAAAAGATCAAAAATAGTATAACAAAAATTTATAATTAAAATGAGGGGCTATTATTGGAGCCTCGTTGGAGGAGAACGAGTGAGCAAGTGAGTGAGAGAGAGAACGTGAACTAGAGAAATGGGTACTAGAGTGTTTTAAAAAATTTTAATATTAAAAATTATACTTGATTAATATATATTTAAATTAATAACTAGTTATTAAATTTTTAAAATTATAAAATTGGATAATATTATATTTTATATTTAAGAATTTAAATGCAATTTATCCTTGAAATAAGTACATATTTTTTCTTGATAAAAATTAGGTGAAGTAAAAATTATTAATGGCAGTGAACTAATTGGCATTACCTTTGTTTGGCTCAAGATTAATTATATTGGACCTAAGAATTATTTTCATCTTAGTTTTTTAAAATTTTAATTTCTCTGAAGTTGTAAAAGTAGTACAATTTAGTTTTTTTTTCTTAAATCTCACTATTTTTACTGATCTTTTCGAGCTGAGCCCATTTTAACTTGAGCTAGCTCAGAATGAGTATATCTATATTTAAAAAAATAATTACATAATATATATATATATATATATATATATATTTAAAAGTATATAAATAATAATTTGTATATTTATTTATTGAGTCAATTCAAGTTTATATCATGCGAGCTAGCCTTGGCTCAAACTTGACTCGAAATAAAACCCAAACCAGAGTATTGGCATGCACTTTTACTCAAAATGATTTGAGTCAAATTTAAGTCAAGCCCAAATTCGAGTAACTTTTAAGTGAACTCCAAGTTCTAGGTTATTTCTATAGCGTAACTCAAAATTGTCATGTTTCATATACAAGCATGCATATTGAGAATTTTATATATATAAGAAATTGGTAGAGATAAAATGTTTAAAGAGTTATGACAAATGAGAATAAATTATGTTAAGGGAAAAGTACGTTATGCCACCGCGCCTTGACACATGGCAGATTTTTCTTAAATCTCTGTCAAGTCACTCGAGCTATATTCTTGAACAAATTCAAGAGACTGACTTGGGCTAAGTCCAATGGCTAAACACCCCAAAGCTAGTCGAATATGATGATTGAATAGATGACTAGCTAATTCCTTTTATCATATCATAATCTTAATTTATGATATAGCAGCCCCGTCGGGAAGAGGTGTCTATTATTAATATCTATATTAACTGGTAACATGGGAAGGCCTTATTGCTACCCATATTGCCTAGTAGTTTTATCATTAATGAGAGCTGCTTAATCCCACTAAATTTTACTCACTACCTTCTCACTATAAATACCCTCATTTATGTTGAGATAGAGGGACAAGTTTTGACTTTCCAAGCTTTGATAAAGGCCTGGCGGTTCTTGTTATTCGGCTTTGATCTTCTTGCTCTATTTAGTTGGCTCTCTTCGACAAAGCCTCCGAAAGACAATTAGTTGCTTGCTTAGTTCTTTCTCCCATCCCTGTGAGAAGACCCAAGGAAAGCCCCTTACATTTTTTTTGACTATACACATCATCACCTCTTAACCCTTTCTTCAATCCTTCTTATTTTCTCTATTCTCTAGTTTGCAACTTTTGTCTAAATAGATCATATGAGTGAAAAAGTCACGAAGAAACTCCAAAAAAGAAAGGTAGCACTTAATCTAGAAGGAACACTGGGGAGTATATTCAATGTTTAGGTCGGCTATATGAATCCTTTGTTTCCATTGCGATCTATCAGTTACCAAATTCTTATTAAAGTCTAAGTAACTAAGACCACTCCTTATAGTTTTTTGTCATGTCTTCTTTGGTCTCCCTCTTCCTCTTTATATATGAGCAAAATTCAATAACTTAATTTTTCTAACTAAAGCTTCAGTCGGCCTATGATTTATATGTTCAAATCATCTAAGCTGACTTTCTCTAAGTTTATCCTCAATTGGTGCAATACCAAATTTCTTTCGGATATACTCATTTCTCATTTTTATTCTTTCGTGTATATCCACACATCTACCTTAACATGATCATTTCTTTAATATTTATTTTATTTATATATTTCCTTTTACCATATATCATCACTGGTCTTACTACAATTTTATAAAATTTAGCCTTATTTCTGGATGAGATATTTTGCATTAAGCATCAACATTAATTATTTTTTTTTCTTGTAGAAAGAATCTAATGGATTTTAAATGAATAGAATCATGCAAAGGTCATTTTGGAATCATAAATTGTGGTTTGACTCAGCGCCGAGCCAGAGTCAAACTTTCCGGTAGTGCAGTTCTTGGAAGAATCCATCAAGTGCATGAACCGTTTGACTGAAACTAAACTCAGTCGTGGCAGGTCGCACTCACCGAACAGCTTGGCTTAAACATAATTCTGCGCTCAGCGCATAGTTGGTGCGCTCACACTAGGAAAGGTTTTTCATTGTAGTTTATTATTATATTTTATGTAGATAGATTAAAGGACAAATTACACTCAGGTCCCTGAGTTTAATACGTAATATTATGCAGGTTCATATTTTTAAAATTTAATATCAGGTCCATGAGTTTTAATAAATTATCAAATAGGTCATTTTTCTATTATTAAAATTTTTAATATTATTGTTTTACCCCTGGCATTCTCTATCTCCTCCCAATCAGGCGCGCGTGCGAGGGTTGCGTGACATTTCCGCCGGTAGCCGCGCGACCCGTCGGCGGTCGTACAGCCTGCGCGCGTGCGCCGGATCAGGAGGAGCAAGAGAGAGGTGGCCTCTCTCTCCTCCCGATCCGGTGCCAGCGCGATCGTCGGCAGGCGCGCTGGCGCCGCGCGTGTGCGCCGAATCGGGATGAGAGAGAATGGCATGAGTAAAATGGTAATTTTAAAATATTTTAATTATAAAAACATAAAAAAAGACCCATTTAATAATTTATTAAAACTCAGGGACCCTGACGTTAATTTTAAAAGCGTGAACCTGTGCGATATTAATCATTAAACTCAGGGATCTGAGCGTAATTTGCCCTAAATTAAATAGTAAACTAATTATTTCTGGCTTTTTAAAGTTGTTTCTTCACTTATTTTTAACCTGGATAAATTACTAATAATTCTTTACTATTAAATCAAAATGGGAAAATTTCACTCAATTTTTTGAATTTAAGGCTTAATAAAGTATAAATTCATATTTTTTTAAAATTTAACATCCTGAGTCCTTGAGTTTTAATATAATTATCAAATAAATTTTTTTATTATTAAAAATTTTATAATTACCACTATACCACTTCCCTACTCTCTCCCTCACCGATTGTCGTCTCTTTGGTGGCAGCAGCAGCGAGACGACAATCGGTGTTAGAGCTGCTCGTGACCGCGCTACCGACGCAAAGGGCGGCATGCGCAGACCTCATATGTGCCAGAAGAGGCCGCAGGACATGTGGCGCGCGTAAGGTCGTGTGACAGGTGCAATGCTTATGCGCGCCATGTGGCATGGTCGAGAATCATCCCAGCCGCAAAATTGTCACAGTACTGCATGGCTAGCGGCCTTGCCCAATGCTCGTGTGGTCTGCACCTACCCCCCTCGCACCAGCAATCTACCTGCCATTGGCAATGCTGCTAGGGAGAGAGTAAGGGTGAGGGAAAGAGTAAGGGTAAAAGAGAGGGTAGAAGTATAATAGTAATTGTAAAATATTTTAACAATAAAAAAAATTTTAAAAAAAAATTTGATAATTATATCAAAAATTAGAACTCAGATATAATAATATTAAAAACATGAACTTATATATTATTAAGCTCTAAAGTTAAGAACCTAAATATAATTTACCCAATCAAAATTATAATTTAGGCTAATTCTTTTCAAATTCCTACAATGGAAATGTTATAATATGACAAGTTTCAAAAGAAGTAATAGTTCATCATAAAAAAAAAAAGTAATAGTCCTGCAACATCAAACAAATATTTCATTGATTCTGCTGTAATGCTTCTAGTTTTGTCGTCTTCTCTTCTCACTTTCTTTCTCTATTTTGCTCTATGTTATAACTATTTCAATATTTTCTATTATTTCTATTATATATTATGTATTTGATTTAGGAACTCAAATATTAAATATTTAAAATTATAATCCTATATGATAATATACTTTAAACTCAAAAATCTGAATATAAATTTATTAGGTAAGTTCATTTTTTTATTTTATTTTTTTTAATATAATTTAAAACTTTTGATTAAAAAATTGAGAATAAAATAAAATTATGTCATATAAACCAAATAATTAATATTAAAAAATATTAATTTTAATAAATGAATTATTAGTGGCTCATAAATGGGTCAGCAAATTGATTATATCAGAGCTTCACATGAGTCATAATTAGGTAGATTCGTTCATATCCAAAAATTAAATGTTTCACATAATTTTAAAAATGGGTTACCCAATTCGAATATTCCTGGAATAAATAAAGTATTTGAAGAATTTTTTAAATATTTAATAAATAATAATTTTGAAAATTTCAAATATAAGTATAGAAATTTGAGGATTTAATTAGTAATATTTATATTATTTTAATGATTTTAATTGTAAATAAAAATTTTTGAGAATTCATTGAGTAATACATTAATTCCAAAATAAAAGATTTTTTTTTAAATTTTGTTAATAAATAAATTTTCAAAACCTAACAGATAGTCACGTGCTTATGAAAATTTGACGAGATCATTTAGAGACTTGATTAAAGAAAAAAAGAGTCTGAATATGTAATATTTCCTTAATTGTAAGGACCGTTATATTTTAAAGGGGCATTTACATACATACCCCTTAAATCATCTTGAATTACATATTAAATCACTTATTTTTTAATTTTACAACTTAACCCCCTAAATCATCCAAAAATGAAAACTAGTAGAATACATATATTTGCAAATATATTTATAATATTTGTATATACATATTATTGGTAATAAACATCCAAATAATTATAAATCAGCAAAAATCATACTTTGAAAATCTTGAGAAAGACCTAAATATGTTTTGGATGATTTAGGGGGTTAAGTTGTAAAATTTAAAAATAAGAGATTTAATATGTAATTCAAGATAATTTAAGAGGTATGTATGTAATTCTCTCTATTTTAAAATAGGGTACATTACACCCAGGTCTCCGAGTTTAAGAGTTATTATCACACAAGTTCATGTTTTTTAAAATTACCATTATACCCTTACCTTCCCTCCACCAGATCCGGCGCAGGGCGGCGCGGTGACGGCGCGGCTGCCGGATCTGATGGAGAGAGGGAGGGTAAGGGTATAATGGTAATGTTAATATTTTTTAATAATAAAAAAAATAAAAAAAAGAACTCAGATGATAATTTTGAAAACCTAGGGACCCCGATGTTATAATTTTAAAAAAGTGGACCTGTGTGATAATAATCCTTAAACTCAGAGACCTGGGTGTAATTTGCCCTTTAAAATATTACAATTAATTTCTTTTTCCAAATTTTTTTTGGAATATAAACCTCGGTGATCTCAGCAGGCAGCGCACACTTTCGACATGTTGTCGTGTTCCGCAAGCACAGCACACCGCGCGCGTGTGCGTGCCATATAATCACAGTCGCTGCCACGTGGTCACTAAGTACCACCTTTTTTTAAAACTTTTTTCAAAATAATTTTTATTAATATTTCATATTTATTTTTATTATACATAAATTTAAGTATTAAAATTTATTTTATTTTATATTTATAGATAAATTTTAATTTTATAAAAATAACTTTATCGCATTAAAATAATTTTTTTCAAAAACTTTAAATATTTCTAAAATATATTTCTACTTATTAAGGTTTAAGTACTTAAAACTAGCGTCGATAAAGAGTTGCGTTCCAACGAGTTTGTCTCAGCTCAAATTCAAATCTATCGTATTTAGGTCGAGTTTGATTCAAGTTAATTAGTATCAAATCGATTCAAATCGAGTTTCAAATTAAGAGAGCTAAATTTTTAATCTTATTTTTTGATTTAGAATTTTAATTTATAAATAATATTATTTATACATCTTATTTTTTAGTTAAATTTATATCTCTTATATTTTATTTATTCATAGATTTTTTTTATGTATATGTATAAATCTCTTTATTATATTATATATTAAATAAATTGAAAGAAAAATTAAAAATTCCTTATCCGGCACAGGGCAATGGTTATGTAAATTACTTTTGGATTAATATGTGAATTAATTGCAAATTAGTCCCATTATTATGTTCTAGTTCAAGAAAGTTGACAAAAACATTAAAGAAAAAGTTATGCCGAATATTTTAAAGTGGGTCTGGACTTTCTAGAATTTTAACAGCAAATCACATATAAAATTCAATGAATTTTATTTTATTAATAAGGTAAGATTAAAAAAATGAAAAAAACTTGCTATACATTTGGTGTGATTTATTTGAATATTGAGACCTAAATACATTTGAAATTTATTTTTGATCAATTAAAATATTAAGAACCAAGTTATCAAAAAAAAAAAAAAACTAAGAACTAATATATAACGGTAATAGCAAAGTTAGTAATAAATGAATGAATTTTCACTAAAAAAATTAAAATCATAAATAATTTTTTATTAAATATCACTTAAATTTTTGAAGTTAAATTTTAATTTCATACAGGTTTACAAATTTAATCTTATTTTTAATGAATTTTCCAACACCAAGTTAGACACTTATTTCATGTAGATCTTGGAAATTTTTTTTTTTAATTCTCGAGATATAAAAATATTTTTATTTGAGTCTCTTTATTAAATGAAGTCTTAACTAAATGCATAAGAGTTCATGTTAAAAATATTATTATACTCCTCAGAGATTAATTAAAAAGAAATTCAAATTTATAGACCCTCGTGAAATAAGGGTCAAACTATAAATTTAAGGACCTGCATGAAATAATAGTCAAACTTCAAGACTCTGGTGACAGTTACTCCAAAAGGGACCGAAGAACAAGGAATTAACGAATAAGTCTGCCGCGGAAGGGCGACTCAGTCAACGTCGACGGCCATTCGCCGCAGCGGGCTCTGCACCTCGTCTTCTTCCACAGGACCCCAGGGCCCCCCGCCGGAATCGAAGGCAAAATCCGTCGCCGGCGGAAGGTTCAGATCAAACGGCCGAATGCGGACGCCGGCGGCGCTGCCAATGGTTCCATAGTAGTGGCAGCGCTTGTGCCCCCCCAGCGCCTGCCCCGTCGGGAAACACTTCGAGCAAATCGAGCACTGGTGAACCTTCCCCCCCCCGGAGCCCGACGAGGCCTCCGGAGAACCGGCGCCGGAGAGGCGGTGGTCCCCGCCGACGGTGGATTTTATTCGGTGGCTAGTCTTGTGGCCTCCGAGAGCCTGGTAGGACGGGAATGCCTTCCCGCAGACAGAGCACCGGTGGTTAACCTTTGGCGACGGTAGGATCACCCCCGGCGGGTGATCGAAGGCTGCACCGTTGCCATCTTGCCCCAGCATGAGGAGGCAGTGGGCGACGTTCTCCTCCTCGGGAGAGTCGCCGGAGCTCGTGGTGGAATCGGGAGGATGTTGGGGTTGGGTGGCCAGAGATTCCGTGGCGCCGACGGCGATCATCGGCCAGCTGCCAGCAAGATATCGTTTTTCGTTGATTGCCTGTTGGAGGAAGAGGAAGAAGGGATTTCGTGTGGGGTGCTGCGAGTGTAGGGGTTGACAAAGCCAAGTGCGGGGAGCGTCTCAGGTTTTTATACAGGGGTTATGGGAAGCAAAGTGTTGGTGACGTGGACGCAGGATATGAAGAGAGAGAAAAAGGTAGTTAATGATCTTCGTTTGGTCAAATTCTATGGTTGAAATAATTTGTGGAAATAAAACTAATCATGCTGTCACCTGAAAAAAAAAATTCATGATATATAGTGTATACGAATATCCGATTTTAAAATTTAAATAAATAATTTTTTAAAAACTGATATAAGTAATCCCCAACATATACATATATATATATACATATATATATATATATATATATATATATATATATCACTCCTCAAAAAAAAAGTTATTGGAATTTTTATTATAAAATAATTTAATTTTTATTATACAATAATAAAGCGAAGCTTAAAACGATGCAAGTAATGCCAAAAAGTTAATATATGGTTATATATGCATTTTTATTCTAAGAACCAATATTTTTATAAAAAAAAATTAAAGTCCATTATAATTAAAAAAAATAATTTAATTTTGCTCCATAAAAAATGCTCCATTTCTTGCTCTGTATTTTTCATTTATTTGCCCGTGGCTGAAGAGAGCAGAAAGTAATCGCAGGGTGATGTCCTAAAAAAAAAATCACTATAGCAAAATATGTCTTATAGCAGACTTTTAAGCTGAGAGGGGTATATAAAGAATCGTCCCACATCGGAAATGAAGGAGGATCCTAAGCTGTATAAGTAGATAACGTGATCTCAAATAGTAGAAGTGTTTTTTGAGACAAAATTGTGAGGCCAATAATGAAAATTTTTGTAATTGAATGTGCTTAAGCTAGAGTAATATTAGTATGGGTGATCTCCTAGAAAGTACTCAAGTTACGCACTTTTGCTAAAGTTAAAGTGGACATCGACTCTACAATATAGTGACCACCCAAATCTAGTAATTTTTCCACCTCGAATGGATCATCTCAGCTTCACCTAAGCCAAGTTACAAAATTATTATTGAATTAAATAATATTTTAGGATGAGAAGACATTGAACTCTCATTTATGATTCTGGTAATTTCAATAAATTACAATTTGATCTTTTCATTTTGATTACTCTGAGAAGAAATTTGAAGTTTATGTTAATTGGTTGATTAAATATTTCAAGTCTAATTTTGTTTTGCTCATTTTACTCTTAATAATCATTTTAATTAGTTGCCAAACATGTAATAGTTATTTATGATGAGAAAAAAAATTGAATTAGGACGTGCCGAACTTGTGCCGTGTCTAGCGCTCGCTCAGATCGTTCTTACACTCTAGATTCTATTTGGTTAGAAGAAAAAAAAGATGATTTGAAAAAATTTTATGAAAATTTTTGAAAAAATATGAATAATATAAAATAAAATGACTTAATTATATTAAAAATTATATTAAATATAAATAAAATAATTATTTAATATTAAAATTAATGTAAAATGAGATAAAAAATATTATTTTATTTTAAAAAAAAAATATTTTTTGTTGAGGGACCAACTAAGTGGGACATTTGTTACGAGAAGTTATTGCATTTGACGGATCGAACGTAATTACAGCTAAGTGGGAGGAGAAATTATTACATTCAGATGGAGCACCATCTTGATGCCAATCAGAGGCTGCCACGTGTATTCGGACCCACCTGTCTTGCACACGTGGCGGCTTCTGATTAGCTTACAGACGGTGCTTCATCTGCAGCAATAATTTCTCAACTGGGAGACTAACTGCTTTTTGAGGGGATGATCTTGCAATTAGCAATTGATGGAGGTGATTACTGCAAAATGTTCAACTAAGACGGTAGCGATGAACGACGTCAGCCGAGTCGTGGCTGGCGCCCGGCGATTATTCAAGAACTCGCCACGTGGCCGTTAAAGAGAGAGCCGTGGACTCGACGAGAATCCACCGTCGACGCGTCCGTTCACGCGTTGCTCGCTTCGCTTGTCCTCTTGGCCGTTTGATAACGACAACTTAACGCCGTTTCACGGCATCAAATGGATTAATAACAATTAGGTTTCTGTAATTTAGACTTAAACATTATTCAATCTTTGTAATTTTTAAAATAATTAAATTAGTCCTCTAATTTTTTGAGAAATTATGAATAGGTGCTTCTATATTAATTAAAGGACTAATAAAACATATTTTTTCAATTACTGGACTAACTTAGACATTATTTTTATCTAAATTTTTATTCTAATTTTTTTTGAAAATTTTAATTTAATTATTATGAAAAAAAAATTATTAGTATTTTTTAATGCTGAAGAACTGATTTATATATTATGTTAAATTTAAAAATCAAATTTGTTAATTCAAAAATTCGAGAGACTTGTTTATGGGCACAAATTAAGGAGATTTATTTATTAATTGTATTTATTTATTTATTTGTGATGTCACATAGGCCATTAAATTTATAAAAATAATCCCTTTTATTAATGTCAATCTTAAACATATGAAAGTATAATTTAAAATCATTAATGTGATTTTCCTAGTTTTACAAACCTAAGCCTCTGTTTGGTTAAATTATTTTTCATCAATTTATTTCATATTTTAAGTTGTAATTAGGTGTTCCATTAAATTTTATAATGAGTTTGTAACTTTACATCTATGTTCTTCAAATGTAGCCTACCATTCACTCTTAATCGTATCAATTTTTAGTATACTCGAATTTAAAATGTTTAATTGTTTCGATCAAATTACACTATTAAATTTTGCATAAATAAAGCAAAAATCTTACGAGAGAAACACTAGGAGATCAGAATTACGTCTAATAGTAAGCGAGTGGGCATCCATCAATTTAAAAGTAAAGACGAATGAGCAACAAGCGTCACTTTTATTTCACAACGTATTATCGAACTAGCAATGGGACAATTGCTCGTCTGCATTTTCATTAATCTTCGTTTTAAAGAGAGTCTATTCAAATTGTCATTTCTCTATTTAACGTGCCATTTTAACATATTAAGTGCAAGCATATTAAATCATATGCTTTTATGTTTTTCACATAATGTTTGTAGACTTTGAGAATTGCCTAATGAATATAACTCGATTTTTGTCAAACCACGAGCTTTCACGCCACTTATCATGATTGGTAAAATGTCTAATTTGGCCTTGCAAAGAAAACTATGGACTTATCTCGAGTAATATGTATGATAAGAGATAAAGTTAGTTAATTAAATTAAAAATTAGGGTAAATATTATTCAGATTCCCTATATATTACTTTAAAATATATAAAATTGATCTTTTCGATGAAATCATTAAGGTTGATATTAAAATTTCAATCAATCTCTTTTAACTTAATTTAAGATTTTTCTATCTTTTAAATAAAATTATATTTAGAGGGCGTTTGATTTAATGTTATTTTGTTGTTATGTTATGTTATCTAGAGAAAGTAATTGTTTGTTTGTAAGGTTAAATTTAACAAGGTTAAAATTAAATTTAAATAGAGATATTTTTTTATTAAAAATTGTGAATGATATGAAATAAAATTAGTTATTATACTGAGATATGTGAGGAATGTGATGTAAAGTTAGTTATTATGTTAGAATATACTAGGGATGTGATATAAGTTAGTTATTATTTTAGTAATATGTGTAGGATGTGAAATAAAGTTAATTTTTAATAATAAATTTTATGTGTGATTTAATATGTTAGGTTAAAATTAAATCAGATAAATTTTTAACTTCCTAACAAACGGGGCCTTTTAATGACATGATATCTAGATTACATAACATAATACTAAGATAATAATAAATCAAACACCTCTTTCTCACCTTCCTACCTCCGACCACTCCTGCGTGTGCAGGGAAGCCTTGCACACGTGGGGCAGCCGGCCCGCGTAAGACCGACAGCGTGCTATTATTTTAAATTTTAGAGAACTAAATGATATTTATTTTAAAATTATATAACATATGAAATATGATTGAATAATATATTAAAAATGATATAAGATGTGTAGATTTTTTATATTAAAAATTATGGATGATGCGACACAACTTAATTTATATTTTAAAAGAAACTTTTACATTGTTTCTTTTAAAAGTAAAATCATTTAATTTAACAAATAAACTCTGCTTTGAATCCAATTATTTTTTTTGTTTTATGTACGTGATGATCATATAAATATAATTAACTATATAAATATAATATTACAGATACAAATATATGCAAGCTCGTATATATTTTTAAATTAATTTAATTTTCAAATCTAAATTACTTCACTAATTATATATTTTAAATTAATTTATGTTTTAAATCAAAATTAATTTCATAATTGTAGATCTCCTTCTATTAATTGACGATTTAATTAATAAAAAAAGAAATAAAAATCGTTAGATTATTTTTTGATAATCTAACCCCTAATAATTTTGTAGGGTCAAACTCTGACTCCTAATTTAGAAGCTCATTTGTGCCGGCCAAATACTAAAATGGATATTTTTGTAAGTAAAAAATAGGAGCTGCTAATGCCGCCCCCCACCTGATAAGCACCCCCGGGCCCCACCCACTCCCCCTCTAAAAGTACAATTTTGCCCTCCTTTGTTATTTATTAATAAATTGAAATTTAATTAATAAATTTTTAAATTTTTTTTACTTTATTTATTTAATATTTTCTTATTTATTAAATTTAATTAATTTATTTTATTCTTTATGTTATTTTTCTTTTTATATTTATATATTTATATTTATTTCTATTTTACTTATTTAATAGTCTTTATATATTTATTTCGCTTTTATTTGTTTAAGAAATCTTATATATTTTTTATTTGTTGTTATTTATTTCTGTATTTTTTTTATTTATGTTATTTTTTTTGTTCTTTTATTCTTTTATTTTACTTTTGATTTTAATTATTTTATTTTTTATATCATTTTTCTCTTTATATTTATATTTATATTTATTTATTCTATTTTATTTGTTTAAGAAATCTTATATATTTTTTATTTATGTAATTTTTTTATTAATTTATTTAACATTATTTATTTAAAATATAAATGATTCTTTTTTTTTGGCAATAATTTTTCATTTGTAGCAAAAGCTATTATATATATAACTTGTAAACAAACATATTTTTCAGAACAAACCAAATATTATTTTAGCCATGTTTAGCAATAAAAAAAAAGATACACAAAAATATAATAATAAATACAAATTCTAATTAATATTTCCTCCAAATTCTGCACCCGGACCGTTAGCTCCTGTACCCGTTATTTTATACCACAAATTAACACGTGTTATATAACGAGCTGCCCATCCTTTAGCTTCGTCAGATGAATGATTCCACCACCACGTTGGAAAGGGTGGTATAGGATAATGAGGGTGTAAGAAAACTTGCACGAAGTATCGGCCAGCATGGGCTATAGCTATTTCTCGGCGCTCTTAGTTTGGAACTGGAGGAGACCTTAATGGCAAGTGAGTAAAACAACTCTAATTATTCTGACCAAATATATGCAGTACAAGGTTGTACCTTGATGCGATGACAATTCTCAAAGTCATACACTCCATCCAATGCCTCTCTGGTGCCGACTGTCCGAAATAGTTTAGTAAAAATAATAGATTGTCTGTCATTTTCCGAACTAGATAAAACTGATCATACTGACGCTTATTTTGTTGAATCTCCTCCATAAGCTCGTATCATACTTGAAACCAACCTTCTTCACCATACCCGATTAGTGCGGCTATCGCCCTAAATCCACAGTGACCGTCAGGTTCAACGTCAACAGTATGAGAAATATGGCGCTGCATAACCACAAGTAATTGCTCAATGTAGGTATCACAGATGGGTGGGATTGAAGAGTGATCATGGGTCGACTGAGTATTGCGAACCCTCGACCCCCTCCCACGTCCTCTCCTTCGTGACGTTGCATTCGTTTGAGTAGCCTTAGATCCTGAAGTGATTAAATCTGCAAAAGAAGGTATGCGATGTCTGCTTTGCTCATCTTTGCCTGTAGGTCGACCTCTATGTTCTGTTTTGTACGAAGGTGCTCGAACTGTGCTTTGAGATGGATCCGCCATATCAAAAAACCGGTCTATCATATGCTCTCGCATTTGTGGATCCATCCCATCTAATATCTCAACAACTTGAGATGTCCTGTTGGCTCGTGCTCCGTTGTCATGGTACTCATGTACGTGCATAGACAACCTCCTCCAATGAGGGTTGATACTCTGTATCGGAATTGGAATGGAAAAGTACCGATAATATGCAAGATCATGCTTGCATGGCAATCCGTATATTATTTTGATTGAACAGTTGTATGTGTCGGCTAGTTCGTGACATGCTTCCTCAGCACATTTCAGCTCAGCATAAATTAACTCCATTACCTCTAATAAAATTTGATACCTTACTTGACAAAAGATATCGTCATGTAAATGAGTAAGGCGTGGAATGTTGAGAGATCTCTCGAAGGACTTTTGAATTTCCCCGAACTGATTTATTAACATCTTGTGTATTTTTTCAAAAGATGTTTCCAGGGATGACACGATATCTCCCAAATACATCTTAAGCCTCTCATGTGCCTCTTCCGCTTTGTAATAGAAAAATGCATTCTATTTTAATAATGAATAAAATTTAAATAGTACAACATTTAAGTGACTATACTTTTGACTTGAATTGCTCCCGAGGTGCATATATGTATCAATCCATGCTGAAACAAACCGCTCATTGTAAGAGTGTAGCCATGTCTCCCAAAGGTAATTTAGGGCACCCTGGAATCGTCTATACTCCTCGCACATGACTTCCCACTTCTGATGGTAAGACCACTTCCCACTTCTGATGGTAAGACCACTTCCCACTTCTGATGGTAAGACCACTGTGTCGATGAATTAATGAGCGAGTGCCATGACGCATTAAATCGGTTCCACTCTAGACCAAGCATAGGCCTGTATTTTTTCATTATGCACTGATTTATGTGCCAAATACAAAGGATGTGGTGTGCCATGGGAAAACATGTTTCAATGGTATTAATAAGCGTCATATCCCAATCTGAAACAAACACCGATGGCAATGGAATCACATCAATATCTTGAAAAAGCAGATTTGATTCTGCTATTCTAATCACATCAATCTTTTGGAAAAGCAGATTTGATTCTGCTATTCTAATCACAATAATATCTTGGAAAAGCAAATTTGTTTCTATTATTCTAATCACAATTAAATTTAATGAATAAGGAAAACATAATAATCAAATTAAATTAAAAAAAATAATTAATTCAAGAGAGTGTTCTAAAGAATACTAAATAAATAAAATAAAAAAATAATAAATAATAATTAATTAATTTCAATGAATTAAAAAAATTAATTACTTATAATTAATGAATAAGAAAAACATAACAATCAAATTAAATTAAAAAAATAATTAATTAAAGAGAGTGATCTAAAGAATATTAAATAAATAAAGTATAATTTTTTTAAAAATAATTACTTAATTAAATTTAAGGAATAAGAAAAATATAATAATCAAATTAAATAAGAAAAAGTAATTAACTAAAGAGAGTGATCTAAAGAATATTAAATAAATAAAAAAGAAAAAAGTTATTAGAAAAAAAGTCATTAATTACTTTAATGAATAATAAAAATTATTAATTTAATTGAATCAATAAGAAAATATAATAATCAAATTAAATAAATAATAATAATTAATTAAAAAAGAGTGATCTAGAAAATATTAAATAAATAAAATAGAAAAAATATAAAAAAATTAATTAAATTTAAAAAAAATATTAAATAAATTTAATAAATAATTAATTATTTAAAGGGAAGTGAACAAAATTAAAATTTTAGAGGGGAAGGGGTGAGGTTTAATTATTTAAAAGGGAAGGTGAGTTTTAATTATTTAAAAGGGAAGGGGCAAAATTTAAAATTTAGAGGGGGAGGGGGGTGGGAGTAGCAATTTGCATAAAAAATTCAGTTTTTTAAACACAAAACATGATCTTAAATTATATCTATATGTAATATTTATTTTTTATTTTATTCTCTTTTAGTAATATACTTCTTATTATGTTTTTATCTACTTAATATAACTAATACCATAATTAAATCATAAAAATCATGATAAAGAGAGAGTGCAAACTGATTAAAATTACATCCTACAATAGAACGCAAAATAGAAGATGTAACACTGCTTCCGTAGAGGACGAAGATGTTAATGTGGTGGCCGAGAATTAAAATGAAGAGATTTGTGTGGCGACAACAGACGGGCGATAAAGACAGAGACACTGTCATGCACGTACATTGCTACTAGTAGAGATCTTTGGAGATAAAAGAGAAAAAAAAAATCAAAGGCATTGCTCATAATATAAATTGAATATTTTATGCATATTTATTATTTTTATATTTAAATATATATATATTTTTTATGAATATATAAGCTTCTTATATATATATATATATATATATATATAAGTCAATTAAAGTTTAAATTCATAAATTAAATTAAAAGAAGAAAAGGTGAGGGATTTGGCCCACAGATACCACTACTTAATGTGCAAGTCAAACTGGGCTTCCACTGTCCATTTTTATACATGCATGTTTCCCACTTCAACTCTCCTTTAATTAATTGATCAATTATTTATAGGTCTCTAAGATACTAAGATCATTCATATAGGTCTGAAAAATTATTGGCATCATTGCACATCGGTCCCTCTTGTTTCATTGTTTATTATTATCTGGCCAATTTGTCCCATAGTATATTACTCTTTTGATTCGAGTTATTGCATAACAGTTATATATACTTAAAAATTGCCTAAACTTTTTGTCATAGCTAGGTAGGTGAATCCATTAAATTGAAATAAAATTGAAAATTATATATAAAATAAATGTAGAAAATGATTAGTGGATGTAACAATAATAAAATTTTAAATTCAAGGACCTACCAACAATTTTTCCTTTTTCATGCAAATAATTTATCTGCATTTTAAGAGATAATTGTTTTCTATAATTATTTATTTATTCAATATTTTTTCTTTGTATTATGGACCAAGGCTCAAAGCATTCCAATCATTGCCAACTACCCTAAAATTTGAATACCTCAACTAAAACATTAAAAAAAAAATTTAAAGTAAACACAAACTTGCCCATTTTTTTAAGTTATAAATTTAAATTTGTTTTAGTTTTGGGAAGCACTAATTCTAAATATAAAATTAATAGTTGAAAAAAATAAAATAATTTTGTTTAAACATGATGCATGACACACACTCACTATCCTTTTAAGCACATAGATTTTAAACAATTTCATCTCCTTTGGCTTTGAAGGAGATGTAAATTACTTTCTTTCTCAATAATCACTGCAAATTTGTTCGAATTTTTATCGATTTATGTTTAACCACTCCAAATGAAGTCGATTCCTTCTAAAATCATTTTGATATATGTTAATTGATCACAAACAACAATCATCTAAGATCAAACAGTCAAAAAATGTGTGATCGAGATAATTAATATAAAAAAAGGCTAATTCCTCACAGGTTTTTAAGGTGGTCTTGTGATTTCTCGCGAACTCATAAAAATTAAAAAAATTCATTTCTAAAATATTTCTCATGCGTATTTTTCTGACAAATTTCATTAAATTTAGGGATAATTACTTACATGCCACACAATTTAGTTTTATTTATGCCTTACCCATTCATTTTTAATTAATTATGCTATGCATACTCAAAATATTATAAAATCTTGTATAAATTTCATGTCTTGTATGTAAAAATCCCTATTAAAAATTACTGTTGTAAGTTAGACTTTCACAATAATTGAAAATAATTTATACAGGAGGGACCAAATGAATGTAATAGTATTAAAATTAATTAATAGTTTATATGAAGTCTAAACACAATAGTATTCAGATTATAAATATTTGAATGATGTAAGACATTAAAACGATGTTTCTCAGAAGCTAGCAAAGGAGGTAATAAATAAATAAATATATGTATATACGATGAAATAAATATATATTTGCGTGAAATAAATATATATTTGCATTAAAAAAATATGATGTACAAATTTGGCAACTTCTTGGCAACAGCGTGCTTGTTCTTAGAATACTCATAGGACTTGCCGTCTTAATTATATATATCAGTTTAGCTTAATTAATTAAGTCTAGAAGGTTAATTATCTTAATAGCTAGCTGTGTTTTATAGGCCAAAGTCTTTAATTAGAAGACTAATGTTCATACAAATGCTAATTTTTAATGAATGGACTGGCAAATAGTAATGGGTTTTTTTTTATTTTTATTTTTTTTTGTAAAAGGCAATATGGGTTTGTTAGTTGAAGCTCGAATAAACTTGATTTTGATATGATCTACATATTAAACGAGTTATATTATTAGAACGTAAAAGTTATATTATCTTAATAGCTACATCTTTGCTTATTATGAATAAAATTTTTAAGGGATTTTTACATACAGGATATGAAATTTACTCGAAATTACGCATTTCACCATCAATTCGTAAATTTTACGCATTTCACATATTTCACCATATTCTTTGATGGTGAACTTCACATTTCTAAATTGGCATTGATCTTAACTATATTATTAATATATTAATTAAATACTATAAATAAATTAATTTATATAAATAACAATTTAAATATTTATGAATTTATGTATTTTAATTTATTTATTCTATTTAAAATTTCCAATTAGGGTGCCGAATTTAAATCCACATGACTATAATTTTTAATTGAAGTAAGAAAATTGTTGTGTTTACAGTAAAAAATAAAAATATATATTAGAATTTAAATATTAATGAATTTATACATTTTAATTTACATATAATATTATAAAGTATATGAAATATGTAAAATATGTGAAATGCATAAAATTTAAATAAATATAGTGTGATAGTGGTAATATTTACGAATTGATGGTGAAATGCGTAATTTCGTGTAAATTTCATGTCTTGTATGTAAAAACCCCAATTTTTAAATAGAAAGTTTGAGAATATAAATAAATCCTTGTTCTTTCGAGTTTCTTACGTGCTAATCAAGTCACTATGGTTACAAATTTAATCTTTATAAGGTTAATCTTATTTTATATTGCCAATGAAAAATAAGAGTTTCCTTTTGCTTAATAATTTGCTAGGATCTCTCGACTTAGTCTTTATAATTGGCTATAGAGTATACTCCATCACTCAATCTCATGCTTGCTAGAGTTTCGCCAAATGAAAGAACGAGGAGATAAAGATAGAATAATAATAATACAAAGTACAAAAATTTATCTTAATACCAGTAGTTTCATCCTAGGGTTATTTCCATTATTTTATTGATATTAAAAGAAATCATTTTATTGGGTACCATGTTCTTTTTGAATATATTACATATTTATTTGATTACGTATTTTTACTATATCCGATATACAGTGTGGTAATGTTGCTATATAAATTAGCTCAAATTATTGGCAAAGCGAATATCTTGGAACTAAAGACTCTGTCCGGTAATAAGAAAAAAAAAAAATTAGTTGAATTTTTTAGTGATTTTTGAAAAATATGTATGATGTGAAATAAAGTAAGTTGGTTATATTAAAAATTGTGTATGATGTGAAATAAAGTTGATTAATTTATTGAGAATTGTATTGGATGTGAAATAAAGTGATTATTTAATGTTGGAATTTGTGTGAGATGTGATATAAAATAATTTTTTAAGTTTTTTTAAAATAAATTTAAGATTTTGGCCATGAGTAATTTTAGCCACGATTTTTAGTCCACTGCCAAACAGGGCCTAAGAATCATTCATCTGGCCAAATAAGAGTCAATTAAAAATGACGAAGTTTCTCCAAGATGCTTATAACAGACTTATAATTAAGCTCTTAGCATTTACTTCCTCAGAAGTCTTCTCTTTAGTGGTTATGCCAGAACTTATAATATAAGCTCAAGTGCAACTTAGTGCCAAGAGTACATTCTTCTTTCGAGTAATTTAGATATCATATCGCCAAGCTTCTAATTTAGGAGCCTCTTCTTTTCGACCAACTTCTGGGCCTTGAATAAAAGATAAACCTTTGAGCTAAAGTTTCTGACTCATTCCGATGTGTTATTGCAGTCAAGGCTTAATATTTTTTTATTCGAGATGTCTCAATTTTAATATTTTTTTCTGTTATAGTTACCATCAAGGCTTATATAATGCCAATGGAGGGTTCAAGATATCATTCAATTGTTTTTTTGCTCTCTTGATACCTTTATCCTCTATGTTAGTTTATATATATATATATATATATATATATATATTTATTTATTTATATTTTCATATATCTACTGCTCTAGTTCCATAATTTAAATCAAAGATTCACATATACCGTATATCACAAGTTACATTCAAATCATCACAACTTTATATCCAATATTTTTACCATCTATTATCACAAAATATATTTGATTTGTACTCATATTATATAAAAGAAAAATTTACATACATATGACTATTTAATTTTTTTTAAATGTACATATAAACACCTAAAATAATTTTCTATTCTTGTATAATATTTTATCATCTGCATGCATGCGCATGTGATAAAATACAAAAATCATAAAAATTGGTAAATATTAAAATATATTATTATATATACATAATTATTTTAAATTTTTTTTAGTTATTAATAGTGAAGTTTATATCATATACTTTAACATATATATAATAGTTCTTATAGCATATATTAATTATATACAATGTGTCTTGTGTAAAAATATGTGTATTTTCATTTATTTTGAACTATTTTGTGTCAATTATTGTTTTTGAGTTATAGAAGTAGTTAGAATTGATTTGAAATCATAAATATTCAATTGATATTTCCACTATAATTGCACTCTCAAGAGCAAGCAATAATGTCAGATTATGAAAATGAATATAACATTAAAAAATAATTCATAATGGTTCCAATTAATATGTGGGCAAAAATATTATTTAGTAAACAATACATTAAATTTATTAAAAAAAAGGGGGATTTACGTAGAGAACATTGAATTCATCACAAATTACGCATTTCACCATCATTTAGTAAATATTACGCATATCACACTCTCCTTATTGTTACAATAGAAATGTAAAACCCATAAATAATATAAGGAGAGTGTGATATGCGTAATATTTACTAAATGATGGTGAAATGCGTAATTTGTGATGAATTCAATGTTCTCTACGTAAATCCCAAAAAAAAAACACAATACATTAATAATATTAATCTATTTATTTTAGGACATTTTATCAAATTTTAAGCTTGTGTATCATCAAAAAATTCTATACTCAACTAAAATTCATAAATTTTTAAAAATTTTATAATCATTGTAAAATGAAATTATTATTATTATTATTATTATTATTATTATTATTATTATTATTAACGTTAAAGAAATAAAAATTATAGCCTGAATCCAAATGTCAGCTTGGAATCTTCACCTGTGGCTCAAGTCAAAGTTTGACTTTTCAATATTATGAGTCTCCAAATTTGTAGGGTCAAACATATGAAGTCAAGAACCCTCAACAATGTCAAAAAAATAAAAAAAAGTAAATAAATAAATAAATCAATCAATTTGCAACATTTTATTGTACACCTAATTATCTGTCACACTTAAATGGTTCGACATAAATTTTTAGTGTGATTGATAATTAAAAATTTATTTTATTTAAAAAATTAAAAGCTATTTTATACGTTATTATACGCAAACTCTAATATTAATTAATCACTTTATTTTACTTCCTATATATTTCTTAATAAATTAATCAATGTTATTGACTTTATTTCATATTTAATGTAATTCTTAATATAACCTATTTTATTTCCATTATATAAAATTTTCAAAAAAAATTATAAACCTTTTTTTTTTATAATTTTTGAATTAATTTCCTCCTAGCTTATGAGCTAGACTCTTAATTTCATATAAGTTTATGAAAATGTGATGCATGTTATTTAGTGAGGATCTCTTTTGACATATTGCATTAGAGGGCCGTTTGGTTCAATATTATCTAGAGAAAGCAGTTGTTTGGTTTAATGATATTTTAAAATAATTTTTAATTAGATTATAAAATTATTAGTCAAAAGATGACATCTAGATGTCATGATATTTATGTTGGCCCAGAGACTTCCCAAGAGGGGGGTGAATTGGGATTAAAAATAATTTAAAATGATTTCTTTTAGTTAAGAAAAAGAAGGAATAAGAAGAGGTATACTTAAGTTTGTCAAATTGTCCAAGTACACTGAGTTCAGAGATCACCTGAATAAGAAAAGGCTGTGCAGAGAATTTTACTTTCAAAGAACAGTGAAAAAATGCAAGCACTCTTTCTTCTTTTGTTTCTCCTTGAGAAAGTTTGATTGCAAGTAGAGGCTTGAAGGATGAGCTGAAGATTTTCAAGCAGGAAGAAGTTGACAAAACAGCAGGAAATGAATGATTATTATTTACTTACAGAGGAGGTGTAAGCAAGAAGCAGGATACATTTTGCCCTTTGATTTAGTTATATCCAATTGTAGACAAGCATTTTGACAATTCATACAAGTGGTCCAATGGGAAAAAGCAAAAGCAGAGGGCATTTAGGACATTTCTGGTTGATGAAATGTTCCAAAGGACCGTTGGAGGCAGAAAGAGGATAAGCAGATTTTAAAACTTGAAGAAAATGATTAAGTTCAACCAAGTTTGAAAACAGGGAAATAAGAAAGAATAAACTTGGAAAGAGGTGAGGAAAAAAACATAGAATAATGGTTTGTCTTTTTCCCATAAACAAGCATGTAAAAAGGGTTTTGGTTTTAGCAAAATGAATATTTTAAAAGAGGGGCTAAAACACCCAATTTTTCACCCAAGAGTTAAACAATGATAAGGTGCCACCTGGGATTAGATTAAAACAGATTTAACAAGTTTAGGTGGACAAAATATTCAGCATGATATTCAAGGACAGCTGAAATAAAAAAGTGCAAAGGGAAGTGCAAATATTTTCCATTTAATAATGAACAAGAGTAAAAAATAGTCATTGAGGATAAAAAATATTTTTAAAGTGGGCTGCAAGGAACAAGATAAATGAAAATAAGATATTTCTCAATTTTTGGGAATTTGGAAGGCCAAACGGTCAGACTTTGCAGCTGAGTTTGGGCCAGTCCAGAGAGATCCGGTCGTATTTTGGAAATCGACCGAGTTT